>ML357848.1:0-51692 GCA_005239505.1 Nicotiana paniculata | reverse complement strand
AAAAAAAAAAAAAAAAAAAAAACCCCTCCTCTTATGCATTGGATTTCTCCACCAATGATCTTATCAACCATTTTAAATTTGAAAGCACTGTCATTATGTATAGAATAAGGCATAGGACCAGTTAATCAAAGAAATGTAGTTACACCACAAACAACATATTTACCTTAGGAGATCGCGCAACAACAAAGGCATTCCCGTTGCCAAGCATTTCCATATGAGCCTGTATTATATAGCAAAGGTTCTTACAGTCACCAGCATCCACAAAAGCAATTACGTGATACTGCTTGGGATCCAATTCCAGATCAGCGGCCATCTCTAGTGAATAGAATCCTACCTTCATCTCTCCTTCTTCCTCAGTGTATAATTCAATACACTACAAACAGAAACAAATATTGTTTGAGAAACCACGATGTAACTGGACAATAAATAATAAGACGCCTTAACATTGGAAAACTAAAAGAATCCTTCCAGCAAATAGCTCCGAAAATGTCACGATATAAGTCTTTCACAAGATGTGGACCAATAACCTCTAGGTTGCACGGGTTCTATCTTACTGCAGTAGTAGTGGTTTATTTTGGCAGGAATGTCACTGTTAATAAAGGAACTAGGAAATAGTCTGACTGCAGTAAAAGGTAACGGTGTCATACACGCCTTAATCATACGATCACCCTGCCCAGCAGAGAAGAAGCCTCGCATATGAGGCCATGCTCTTCTTAATTTAATTGATCAAATTCTTTTTTTAAGTTGGAAAGTTTACAAAATGAAAAATGTAATAATTACCAATATACAGGGTAGATCAAGCCACCATAGGTAGTCCTCTTCCTTTTCATCTGCATATTCACGATATTTGCTTACTACTGCCTGGGGTCCAAACAGTTCCATTTCTCTTTTCACCCTGTCAAGTTTCTCTTTGATAAGCTCCCTTCCCTTCTCGGGTAAGTTGTCCATTAGATCGGCAGCTTCCTTTATTTCTCTTTCGGTAATCCATCTGTCCAAGTCCTTCCCTACATCCTTCATTACAGCTTTAATTTCCGGGTCGGTCTCTGCGTTGTAGGATTCCAAGAACCCCTGGGACCATTTCTTTGTATGCTGCCAGTACTCTTTACCGGATTTCTTGCCAGCTCTGATGGAACCATCACTACTTTCAATGATGGTCCTGGGAGCTGAAGTCGAATCAATTTTATTGCTTGATGGGGATTCTTGCAATCCTTGAGGCAAGTCTTGTCTTTCTTTGTTTATGAGATTTGAGTTTTTTATGCTTTCAGCAACTACCTTTCTCTCTTCTGCAAAGTATTCTACGAACTCAGAACTCCTTTCCATTGGTGGACCTTTCCAGCGAGGTATAATTTTCTCCGGTTGGTCATACAAACTGATGCCATCTACAGCAAAAGAGGTTTTAAAAGAAGTGTTTGCTTAGCATACCTTGGAATTGAAATACTTTTGTGTTTTTTCTCTACCATCCACTTACCCCCAACCCCAACACTCTAAAACAAGAAGGAAAACAAAATGAATCCTAAACTGAAGGTGGCTCAGAAATAAGGAAAGGGACAAATATGATGAACAATAAAACTTAATTATCAGTTGTGTCTTACAAAATGTTCACCAGGAATAATGACTTTAGCATTTATTTATCCTATTTCCACGAGTGAGTAACTATCTTTAAACATTAAGAAAAATTTAATACCTGCTCCATAATCAAGATTTTCAATGTTTGAGTGGAGCCACTTGTGCAAATCCATTAGTTGTTTATTCTCTTGATCAACTTTCTTCTCAAGGCCACTGAAGAAGACAAGTTTATCTTCATCATCCATTTGAGAAAATGGATCTCTACCAGCAAGCTCATTTTCTCTAACTTTAAAAACAATTTCTTTAAGCCTCTCATCTTTCATCCACTCAAGCTCGCTGACATTCTCATTAATCTCAGGATGAAACATCTGAGTTTTCAGATTTAGCTCTTCATCAGATTTCTCCTTTGCCACCAGATAATTATTCCTAAACCCCGTCTGAATTTTCTTAATGACCGGTTCAAATTCATGGAAATTCTTTTCCAACCAGCTTCCATTATTTGGTGATGGTTCCAGTTCTGCAATTCTGTCATTACCGTCTTTATCAAAGCCAGTTTCAGGTAATTCAGCATGTACTACTACTTTATCAACATGTTCAGGAATGTCATTGGATGGAAAGGTTTTGATCTCGTCGGTCAGTTGGGAGATCACATCACCAACTGTTCCTTCTGGTTCAGGTGACTGAAAATCAAGTGGTTTAAGCTCTTCATATCTGTTGTTCTCATCATCATAAGAACTTTGACTTGGATAACTCTTCACTTTGTTCTGTGCAGATATAGCACCGTTGCTGATTGGAAGAAACTCTTTTCCTTTGAAACTAGAATCTTCAGAAGAAAAATCAGATGTTCCCCACAAAGGCAATGGGTCAAATTCTTTTCCTGCATTAGCAGACAGCTGGTTCCCATCACCACTACTCTCCTTTTCCATTAGTGGCAGTGATACATTCTCAACATCTGGATCACTTTCAGCGATACTTTCTTGCTTTGCTTTCAGTTTTGAGAGGTACTCCCTAGCTTCCTTAACTGACAGAATGATTTTTGATTTTGATGCCACAGAAATTTCGGTAGGCTTGCTTGATTGGCCAGACATTATAATAGATTTTTCAGTTACTTCAGTTCCATCAGTTGAGCTTACATCATTTTTTGACTGATGTACATTTTCCATAGGGCTTTTTATATCATCTGGAGGTTCTAAATTTCTGTTAGAGGTCTGCACTTCATGACTAAATAGTGAAGATGAACCGGTATCTCCATCAATATCCTGAAACAATTTCTGTTCAACAACTTCCTTTTCATTAGTGTGTTCAATTGAGGCTGGATAATCTCCTCCATTATCAGCTTGAACAGAATTTCCTTTTTCCTGTTCTCGTACATGTCTCGCCATCTTTCTGATTTCTTGAAACTTATCATAGAATTCGGCATCCTCAAACTTCTCATTCTGAAACTGCTCTGGTAATAATAAACTAGAGGCAAATCCCATTGCTTTGTCTATGCTGCTCCGAAGTTGTAGCTTATCAAGCCGAGGCTTTTCCAGAGACATGTTATCTGGCTCTTGGATAACTTCCGCCTCACCTTTCACGGTCTTCTCCCTCTCCTTTCTAGCTTTCATCTTCCTCCTTAGCATTTCCTTCTCCAACCTTGAGTACTCTTCTTCTCCATTATTACCAGTAATAAACATTTTCTTCACCGCCCAAATCAAAATGAAACCACAAAACAGCACGAGTCCAACTCTAGGCAACTTTTTAGATAGACCTGGACTAAGAGTAAAAGTGCTGAGTCCACTCACAGTTTTGGACTTCTCTTCTCCTGTAACTACAAATTTAGCCACTGAACTATTCTTAGGAAGCAAACTTTTACCATTTCCCATTTCCCTAGCTAAGACCTCGGCGAATGAAATTTTTGCTTTTACATCCTCATGCTCCTCAATCTTAGCGTTCCGATGCAATGTTGGATCAATTCTGCTTCTTTTCAAAATTTCATCATCATTTACAACCACCCGTTTGACCTTACCTTCAGAATCTTGAAAAACAGTAAAAATAGGACCAGTACCAATACCCCAATACTCTGTATCCTTCTTATACTGCTCAACCCAGCTTTCCAATTTATTCCATAAAACAGACTCCCCTAAAGCCTTTGTTTTTAACTCCACCCCAGTATCAGAAACAAGATTCTTGCTTTTTTCATCACCACTTTCAGAGTCAAATTGAAAATTTTCCCTACTTGGATTTTGAATAATGGAGTTTGACATGTTTTTTTCATCATTATTTTCAGAACTAGGGAAGTGAATAATGGGGGTTTCAATTACCTGTTGTTGCTGTTGGTGTTGAGTGAGCTTTTTCCTCAAATAGTTTTGACGTTTGGTACGTCGGCCGAAATGAGCTGAAATTTGGAATCTTGATGGGATGGAGAAGGGACTGTAAATCTTGGAATTGCGTGCTGTGAATGCTAAAGGGGTTCTCTTTTTCCATTGGGAGATGCAGAATTTGGGTGGAAAAGATTGAAGAATTGAGGAGCTGCTTGAGATTGTCAGAAAGCTCATACTAGTAATTACTCGAAGAGGAGACAAGAACCTTAAACCCTGAATGAAAGCCTCATACAGTTTTCACTTTGGGTTTCAAAACGAAAAGTTAAACCCGAAACCTGATCAAAATGTTTGTTAAAAACAATATTGTTTGCCTTGTCATAGGTGTCATATACGATGGATAGAAGTAGCAGCAATTTATTCCCACCCACCCTAGATATTGCTATTAATCTCTTTCTTTCTTTTTTGTTATGAATTAAAAAATGAATCTGCAACATTTATCCATCACCAACTGATGAAAACTTGCGTTCTCTAGCATATAGTAGTCGGTAAAATAAAAACATATATATAAATACATATGAATCCCTTAAGGGTTGTGAAAAAAAAAGAAAATTTCCCGAGCTAGCAAGAATGCAACCCAGAAAATTAGTTTTACTAAACTTTAGTTATGTCCATTGCAAAAGTTTAGTTTTATATTTGGAAGTGCCTTTAACGTAAAAATGTCATGTGTTGGACTATGTAACCTTTATCTACTGATGGTAGGGAACCCTTTTCTATCGTGTTCTAAGGAGCCAAATTTGAAGTTCCTCTTTGCTTTCAGTCACCCTTCATTTTTGCTGTCAATCCGTACAATTATAATGAAGCCAGAAACTTGCAGTACCGTGTTACAACAAAGAGGTGAAATAACTAGTAACATATCTAAGGCACATAAAATTGACAAGAAAGCTTATTAATTGATGGATAACAACTTAGCTGTTGTACATCTTTTTAGTGAACCTTCAACATCTTAATTTACATATGACATAGCCAAGAAAGGAGAAGAGGGGCAGTAACATTCAAACTTGCACTATTGTGTAACAGATGTCCACCGATACCACAACCTATGAGTCTTGGTGGTAACATTAGCCAAAAGATACAGCACATAGGAATAACAAAACCCAATAGGTTTTGAGATGCAACCCCAGCAATTAACTACAGAGGTTGGGAATGCATGCTCCTTCATCTGGATTCTGTTGTTCCTTCCATATTCTTCCAGTCACCCGTAGCTTGAGCTCCTTTCTGTCCCCACCGGAGAAGAATAGGGCCATGTTACGTTGTATTAGGAGCCCGTCATGGCTATCCCTAACTTTCCTATGACTGTCTCTTATGCTTCGTGGTGTACCTTCCCAGATAAGCTTCCTTCCATTTCCCCCTACTTCCAGGCTGTAGCTGTAGTTTCGTGCCTCTGTCTCGTCTCCCATAAACCGTAGGAAAGCCATGTATACGGGTGCCATCCCAAGCTGAAATGCTTCAAAATGGAGACAGAAGTACTGACCAAAACAATTGAAAACCTGAAAACGGTGACGGAAAAGGTCACTCTAAATTTGAATATAACTAGCTTTACAAATAGTTCTGAAACGAGGAACAATAGCACAATAAATGAAGTATGAGATGTGACTCGCAATTTTAGTAGCAGGAGCAGCAGGAGTAATATTCGGTCAGATACCTCTTTGAGCAAATTTAAACTGAAAAAGTATATGGACAGAGAAGTCAAGATACACTTTAATGAGATACTTCAAACTGGGGCAGGCCATCAAGTGTGAAGAGAATCCTAATGAATTCTATTGCACAGCAGATGAAATAACTATAACTTTTATGCAAGGACCTAAAATAGTGCCTACTATAAAAATTATATACAGAGTGTTAGTAAGACATTACCCATTTTTATATGTACAACTATATACAGCGCCTTAACAAAAATTTAGATCCTCAATTTTAATAAAGCTGTCAAAGACTCAGTCCTCGACATGATTATTTGAAACCCAAAACAAAAGATATTCAACTTACAGTTAACATCCACGTGGCATTTTCCACTTCCCGGGGATTAGATTTGACATAGCGATGATTAAAAGTGCATCCAGAGTGCATGTCTACCTTGTGATCATCCCTCAAATGAGTAACCAAATAAGGAATATCACCAACAACAGCACATTCTGACCCAGCATACGGGCAGTTGTATGGTCTAAAATTGCAGGCTGACTCATGTTTCAGCTTACTGTAATAAGGAAATATCTCAGGACATCCAAGAGAGCCATATTTGCAAGGCAGCTCAAGTGATTCAGCCACCTTTTCTAGTGCTAAACATCTGATATCACCAAGCTCCTGTCTACAAGTGGGACATCGGTTGTGTACCCTCGCTTTACATGTTGAACAGATAGTGTGCCCATTATGACACTGCAGCAACAACATATGAATATGATAAGTATAGTTTACTTATGAAAGTGATCCTCAAAGGACAGTGTTAAGATTCATTAGAGCTCCCAGTTATTATTAACTAAGTTCACTTTGGTTTAACTAGTTGTAACACCCGTTTCAGTATCTGTGTTTTGTAATGTAGCCTCTAAATTCCCTAGAATTTCACAACTTTAGGGGTTTAAGCTTCTTTTAATTAGAGAAGAAGTTAACGAATCACTTTGGAGGCATTAGTAGCCAGAGACTATCCAAAGATAAAAACCACATTTCTAAATACAAAAGTGATTTATACGATTCATACCATATACATCGCTCCACAAAATATAAAGGATAAGGGTATTTTCTGAAATAATTCAGTTTCAGCTTCCAACTTTTCAGTTGAACTAATAAACCAAACACATAATACAGAAGTACATCGCTACACTAGCCATAGTACAGAGGATTTATAATGACGCTTTTCCACCAGACAAATAAATACTCAAAAGTGCAAAAACATATTCCAACTACCACATGGATTTATGCAAGATGAATATACAAAAAATCAAATGCCTCAGAGAAAACCTCTAGGTCAAGATAAATTAATACTAAAAATGCTATAGCCTATCAAACCATCAAAGAAAGATGCTTTTAAATATGGAAAGTGCTCTTGATTCTAAATCTTTGGCTTACTCCCACACTGATTCCTTGGGGTATACTCGGGTGCTGACAAGAGGATTTACCCTACCACAATCAGAGTGCTGATAATTTTGCAACCCTGTTAAGAACTTACACTTTTCAGTTCACTCTTTTGTTAAATCCAGGAAGCTGTTGGAACCTAATTACTTCTGAAATATGATACAAAACAAACTCATAAAACCCATATAATACCTCAAGGTCCTAAAAATAGAAAGAAAATCCCCAAATTTAATTCATTTACTAACCACAAACAAATAACCAAATTTACACCATCTCACCTCGCTCTCAGCCTATCCACCCAATAGAAAAAAATCAATAAAAATTGAAAGAAAAGAAAACTATAATTTAAGGAAAAAGATCTCGTGAAACAATAACGCCATAAAAATGTGTTCGTATAATTAGTCTAGGAAAAAAACTAGTGAAAAATATATAGCACAGTCCAAGGAAAAAATTGATCTTTCCTCAATCAAACCCATCAAACAGATTAGGGAAACCAAAATTTCAGAATAGCACAATGTGGAACGTCAATTTAACAAACAAAATCCAATCTTGCCTCAATAAAGGGAAAACCCAAAATGTGGAAACATAATTGACCAAAACTTGTTAAATTATCAAAAAGTAAACAAATTTGGCAGAAACATCACCTGATGAATGGGAGGGTACATAGAATTGGTACAAACAGGGCATTCAAGAAGCTCATGAACGCTGGTAGCTGGATTTATTGCAATTCCCCCTTTATTGCTATTCCCATCACATAATACGCTGCTGCTATTGTTATTGTGGGTCGTCTTGAACTGAGAACGAATTATATTTATGTGTTGGGGAATCTCATCTTCATCTATAATACCATCTGAAGATGATACACATTCAATGCTATCATACTCCATTTCAATTCTTGGTTCAATAAATTCAAAAACTTGTCTTTTGAGTATTTTCTCGTTTTGGGTGAGATGAATTTCCTGGAATTATTGATGGGATTTTATTAGGTGTAAATTATAAACAATTGTTTGATTTTCAAAAGAGAAAAACAGGTAAACAAATGGAGCGGGGTGGTGGGGAGGAGGGTTTGGAATTTGTCTTTGGGGAAGGAGAAAAAAGGATGGTGCTTCTCCCCTTTTCTCTTTTTCTTTCTTTTTTTTATCAATTGATTATATTAATTTATTGATCTAACTTCATTCTAATTCAAATTTAAATTATTCTAATATAAAATAAATTTTAATTAATGTCATTCGAGTATCAATGTATGACTTGTTCACACGAATATAGTTGAACCAATTCACTCACTATTTGTCTATCATTGCAATTTTTACAATTCTTGGATATTTATTTTTCTTACAATTTGAGTTCGTTTTTATCTATTAGGTTAAATGGGTAAGATTTTGGATTTTCATTATATTGCTTTGACACGAATATGGATGCTAGTTGTTGAGAAGTTACAAACTTTTATTTTTTTCAATTCTAAGATGGGACGAAAATACTCAACTTATCCCACATGATTAAAAACAAAATAAAACACGATAGAACATGTAAGTCAATACTAAGATTTAATTGATTCAATTGAAAATTAGTGCCTTGTAGCTTTTTGTGGGTTTTCTGAATCATAGCTCTTAGTTGTTAAGTTGGTAATTTTAGTTTCGTCAATTTGTTTTGGTTAGCTTTACGGCATGAGGCGTATTTAATTTCTTGACTATTTAGTAATCACCAAGTTGAATAACTAACTTGCATAATATTAACAAATTAAATCACTATTTTTTTTAATATTATGTATTAGGTTATGTTTTACAGTAGAAATATAAAAATGAAAATGAAAACGGAAAAAGAAATAATTAAGGAGAGTACAACACAAATGGCATGGTACAATTAGGTTATCATCACCTTACTAAAACTTAGCATGTGGTGGTTCAATCAAGTTGATTTCTAAAAGTAAAAGTTTAGCCAACAATAATTTTGAGGTTTGTTGTATGAGAAAATTAACAAGAATTAGGTGGTTGTAGTAAGGAAATAGCAGTACGTGGCCCATGACGGGTGACTCCAAGTTTTAGGGCAGTGTATATTATTTTATTCATTTTGTTGCTTTAAATTGCTTAACCGGAAGAATTTTGTGGAATATCGAATAGTTTCGAATTTAAAGGAAAGTCCTTATGTTGTTTTACCGGTGAATTAGCCAGCCTAGTATCATGATAGACATCATCACAGGCGACTTCGTATTTGGGATCGTGACAAGTGAATATCAAAGCCCTAGGTTACACACGACTCATCAAAAAGTATTAAAATGTACTTGTGTTATTCAGTGGAATAAAAGCAAGACTTGGGTTAAAAGTTACTACTTAAAGTGGATGGGGCAGTAGCAAATAGTACCTGGCCTGCATTAGTGGCTCAAGAAAGAAAAGAATCAGTCCCTCACTAGTTGCAGAAGGGAAACCCTGTAAAGAACTAGTAGCAACTATCTACTTCCACATATCCTTTTTAATTTGTATTTTTGTTATAAACACACAACATAGAAATTTCACTATTGAATTTTGTGAGTGGAAGCCACAAGTTCAATGTCTTAGGCAACGAATTGAAAATATAGGCAAGCTTTTTCCAAAAAAAAAAAGTAATGTTTGAGTTACCTACGCACACATGAATTATTCTATTAATTACATGTTATCTCTCATCATGAGACCTTTTCATCGAAAAGAATTAAACTAAATATTTGTTCAAAACTAAAAATAATTAAAGAATATGTGTATATGTATAATCTGACCGACTATTTGTATAAAGATCCCTTTTATCAAGCATCTCATCACAAATGTCAGCTCTACTTTCTGATTCGGTAACCAGAATATAGGGCGGAATAGATGAGATAAGCCATCTTAATGGAAGGAGAATCTAGCTTTCTTAGCCGTTGGAGAAGAAGCAAAAAAACATAGTGACATACAAGATAGGATAAGTACCAACTTTTCTGTATGTTCCCACTTGACAGCTTATATTAGTTGCCTCTGTATAGTTGTTGCAATCTTATTTAATCATGTTTCTCCACTTTTTCCTCCACCCTCCCCTCGTCTTGACTTTTCATTTGAAGTTTATTTGACTTTCATGCATCTATAGTTGAAACATTTGCCGGCACATACGATATAATTTCATGCGTTTTATAAAATTACTTAAAGCTAAATGTTGGTTTTGGAATTCTTAAGTTGTCAACCTACAAAAGATCTACTTTAGTCAAGTACCACAAGCAGAGACGGGTGGAGTATTGTTGGGACGAATTCAATTGAATTCATAATTTTCGATGAGCGACATAAATTTATGTTCAAATATTTATTAACATTGCAACAAATAGTAAATATGAACTCATAACTTATAAAATTATAATGGGTTCAATGCTAATAATCTTAAAGATTGAACTAGTAGTGTTTTTAATACTGGATTCGTCCACAAGACTGGTGTCATGCGTCAGTAGATGTTTATTACTCCACTCAAGAAACGGGCTTCATTCTATGCCGTTGATTTTAACTGCTGGGTTTCACACTAACAGGAGTCATGTAATTGACATACTACAGGCCATAAAAGAGAGGAACCAACATTTGATCTATCAAAAACTAATATGTTTTGTCAAGGAAATTGTACGACATCATCAAACAAGCAATCACATCATCTAAATTCTACTTCAAATCCTTCACTGTTTTGTACGCCGATTGGTGTGGATTCGACTGACTGTATATCCAAGAAATGGTGACCTGAGAGTTCTCTCCTTCGGAAATACTGCAGATTTTTCCTTTTGATATACGACGAGGCAAAGAAGAACAAAACATGAAATGCATATAAAACCATAATGATTGCCAAAATTTCTCTTCATTTATTGGGAAAACTATGTGCCCATGTATAATGTAAAGATTTACAGTTTGGCAACCTCAATTCTAAGCAGGAAGTGGGACAGAACAAGAAAAAGAATGTTTTGAACCACCAGTAGCAACCTAAATATCACAAGCAAAATACAACAACCAGAAACAATGTCAAGACCTATGAGAAAAATAAATAGCATTGATTCATTATCCTACCATTGATTTGGAAAGGCTTCACGGTAATTAGCATCCTCAGCGACCGTTAACTGCCTCACTGTAGCATCCCTAGCACGGCCGTTAAGAAGCCTTTGACCCAATCTATCTTTGGCAGTTTTTTTCTTTTTCAACATCGACGCCAGAGTTTCTTTCTTACTCCTGGACGAAGATCTAGACGACAAAGCTCTATCCTGATCTTCTCCAGCATATAAGGATCTTGAGCTTGACGCCAGTGCAGCATCACGTAGAACTTCTTGATTATGTTCTCGAACTTTTGCAAGCTTCGCCCGCTTCAAAATTTGTTTGTCATGCTCTCTCTTCTTTGTGTCCTCTTTGTCTCTCTGTCGGACATTTTTTACAGCCTGCTTGGCCAATTTTTCCACAAGTTTATCATCTAAATCATGTATTTTCTTCTCCCCTACTAAAGAGCATCTATTAATGGGCTCTTGTTGCTCCGACTCTGCAGCCTGATCTTCTGTTGATGGGCCTGTATCAATTGGGTTACCTTCATCATCTCGAGGAATAATAGGTCCATGAAAGGGACAAATTTTCAAATCTCTCCTCTGACACAGTCCTCCATTTCTCAAAGGGACCCGACATGGTTGGATTTCAACCGGATCTTCCCTATAAACAGTTGCATGGACTTTCAACTCTGCAATTTTTTCAGCAGGAATAACAGCATCATGGTCCACCCTACCCCAATGGCCATCAAGATCTAATCCTCTTTGGTTCGCCAAAACATCCCTGCTTGATCCTGATCCCCAATCATCCAAGAAAGAACCCCAACTCATAACCGGAGCTTCAGCTAAAAGCTTACCTCTAGAGGTGTCTGTTTCACTGCCACCATTGGAAACCTGCAGCTTATCAATTGCCCTTACGTTAAGATTACTACATTCAGGAGCTTCAACTCTCATTCCACTGAAATTCAGACCCAAGGAACAATGCCCACTTTGGTCAGGCACTTTATGTAATTTTCCATTTTCCGCTTCCACATTGCCCTCTTCCCAAATGTCTTCTTCCTCGGCAATTCTAGTTTTAGGCAGAGTGCAACCAGATTCTTCACATTTTTTCTTCACTGATTTGAGATGATTATGAATATCAATAAGATCCTTTAATGTGGAGTCCCTAAACCTAGTGTCTGTTGCTTCCACTCTTATGAGAACAGAGATCCATTCTTGCACTGTGACCATATGTTTTGTCACTAGAATCTTGAATAGTTCCCTCAATGCATCAAACACAATTTTATTTTCATTGTCCTCTTTAATTTTTTCTCCTTCCTTCAATGAATCAAGACGGATTTGACGGAGTTCAGAGTTGCGGAACTCCACAATTTCTTCATCATCTAAAGGAGGCAACAATATATCTTCTTCATCCTTTGTGCTTAAAATGTTCAAACACTCGCCAATTTCATCAACTGTTAACTGAGTTTCATCCTTTATAGAAGCAAGATTCTCCTTCAAGGTTTCAAATTTCTTCAGTAGGATCTCCTTTGTCCTCGTCTCTCTTTCCCTCCTTTCCTGCTGAAGCCTAGCTGCATTTGCTTGCAAGTTTGGAAATTGAAACCTGAGGGTATTCTTCAAATAGTCATACCCCAACCTGAGCTGCCTATAATGAATGCCAAATGAAGAATTCCACTTCTCTAAGAACTCAATTGCTTTGGTGCGTAACACAGAAGCAACAGAAGCAGGAGGTGGAAGTGGCAGAGTCCTTCTGAACCCAACACTTAAAGTGAGTAACTGATCCAAGTTCTCAATGACAATAGTTCTAAAAAGTTTTGAGCGCATGAAGAGTTCATCTATTATGAGAAGAGCGAGATATCGTACCTGTCAAGAGAAACCCATAAATCAAGTTACTATCAGGAGGTGATGCACAAATATGTCAAGTTGTTTCTAAACTCCATGGGATGAATGTAGCATAGCACAAGTTTTTAATCCAATTAACAGAAATAGTTTGTGAATCAGGAACGTATCCCAGACCATATCTGGGGTTTCATAATTGGAAAGTCATAAGCACCTCCCTTGTTGAAAAAAGTCATCCTTGTAAGTGCTTCTACTTAAGTTCTAATAAAGTCTCCTTGACAAGAAGTCAACAACGTACTACGGCATTGTGAATCATAGTTCATCTTGGACTTTCACTTGCTTCGTAAGAGAAACCTTTACCTTGGAACTAAGTGGCTAAATGTTTAAACTGATAGTATTACTTATGACAAGTACAACAAGGAGTAAATATTACACTGGGAAAGCGGACATCATCCTGGCATACGCCGAGGAGACTATATCTTGAACCAGGCTTTATCTGAAATCTAAAAGTAAGTTTCCCCTTCCAAAAGATGTACTAAACTAACTATTTTATCAATGACAAGAGTGATAAATCCACTGCATTTATGACGATATCCTCAATTGGTTCACAAAAATGTCACCCAAACCCTCCACAATAATTCTACATTTTATGTAAAATCCAACCTGACTAATCTTCAATGCATTCACTTGAACATAAGATTGGCATAAAAAATTTCAAAATATCGCAGTGACGAAAGTTGAAAGACATATTTGAAAGCCAATGCCTCCAATTGATAAGTAACAGATAACAACCACCAATGATCATATAAATCCATGTCAAAGCCCTCAAAGATATTACTCTATCAAAAGCGAGTCCAATTGCATTAGTAAACCTCTCTTTGGCAGACTAAAGAAATGGATGAAGTTGTACTAACAAAACTTATGTTTACTGATTATAATATTAGAGTGAATGAACATATTCAGCTTCTATTTCCAATACAATAGCGATGATAATAATCCTTTCCACAATTCTGTGAAGAAAGAGATCTGCTCAATGGATTCCTAATGTAAAGCTAACGAATAGAAGAAATTGTTCTTCCTCTGTTTCAGAACAAAGGAATTACAGAATGTTGATATCATTGAGAGGACATGCGTAAAATAATGAACGTTAAACATCAGTTGGTATGAAATTCGAAATTCCTCCTCTATTGATTTGCGGTGACGATGTCTTTTTTTTTTTTTTCTGGCAACCAATAGAACTGGCAGAAACAAAAAGAAAAAATATCGAAATGGACTGGCAAAAACAAAATTGTAGCTGAATCACTAACTGATAACATTTGATTAGGCATTTGCGCTAATCAATCAACTAAACCTCAATGCCAAACTAAGGGTTTTATAAATTCTATCTATCTAGTCATCTCTATTCGGACTCACTGCTTTCAAAACTAGTGAATAATTTGTCAGTTAAAGCATATTAGAGTTTCTCTAAAACTAGACATTCTCTACATCCAGCACTTATCGCTAACATACAAGTCTCTGGCCAAACTAAAAACACTCATTTCTTTTTGTCCCATGGATCAAACATAAAAAAAGCTGCTAGCTTAATCACCGTGACGAGAAAAAAGACCAGTTACTTTGTTACTACAGAATTAAAGCACAAACCTTTGTAAAGCGCAAATAGAATAATCCACCAAAACACAACACCCTTTAAATTTTTTTTTTTAAAGAACACCAATCACCAATATCAATCAATTAACTATGTCTCAATTCCAACGTAGATCGTGCAGGATATATCAATCCTCAGTATTCATTCAACTTTCATTCCAATACTAAATAATTTGTCTAACGAACAAAATTAGGGGTTAACCAATAATAACTTACATTGACCAAAATTGTACTGTGCAAATGCTATAAGGATTGGGGGAAACCTGAGAGTGGTCACGTTTCATGAGGGACATTAGGGTATGGGCGGCCAGTCGGAGCTCCGAATCAGAGGAACGGACCACCGATTTGATGGCTTTGAGAAGGCGAGGATCCACTTCCGGTCTAGTGGAGTTGGTGGCTTTGTCAATTAACCCTGCCACCACCATTTTCTCTTTTTCTTCCTCCATTGCGGTTACCAATTTCATGGGTTATTCTCCTCTGAATCCACTTTCGTTTTCCACGGTATTTGGAGATGAAAAATTCCAGCCGCCCTTTCTAAAAAGAGTTTGAAGTCAAAACGGGAAAATTTTCGAAGGTTCTGACGATGTACCCATTGGCGATGAAGGATTCTGTTGTCGTGTACGCTATCCCTAACCGACTTTAACCACCAAAGAGCTCAGTCAAAAGGTGTCGTTCCTTGGGTATTTGGCAACGAGCTATTCCCGACACGAACTATTTACATTCCTTAATCAAAAAAGTTTATAAAATTTATTTAATTTTATATTTATTTATATTATTATAAAAACATAAATAATTTATGTTAAATGTTGAACGATTAAAATAATCTTGAAATATTGATCGACTTTTAAGACCTTAGTTATTCGTATAATTTAATAAATTATCGGAGATTGATTTTTCTTTTCATTTAAACTATACATTAATGCTACATACTTCCTTTGCAGCATACTTCTTTCTTCTGCCGATTTGATTTCTACATAGCTCAACTTTTTTTTGTAGCCTTTTCCTTATTTTGTAATAAAAAAATTTCTTATTTAATCTTCTCCCATAGAATTCAGTTTAATCACCGCCAATTTTTTTTGTAGCCTTTTCCTTTTTTGACAATAATATTTTTTCTTATTTAATCTTCTCCTATAGAATTCAGCTTAATCGCACGAATCCATGTAGGAAAAGAATAAGCGAGTTATTTTTATGAAAGATGACATTGTTCATTGTTCTCTAAAGGTTTTGGTGTAGAACGAAACAATTTTCTCCAAAGGTATTATTAATTCTTTCTATTGTTCTCGTTTTTCGTAATTGAGTAATACTTTAGGGTTATGTATATGAATTAGAGAGAAAAACAATGACATCTTAACTTTTATTGTAATTGTTTTTTGTGTCGTGCTTCTTTATTTTTCGGCGTAGTTTTTAGTTTTAGATATCAAAGTCTTTTACATTAACGTAGTATTATGTTTAAATTGTATATCATGGTTTGTGTTATTTCAACTAATGTTAGTGTAACAATATTAATTTTCATCTATTACATAATATTTCGCAACTTTTATTTATATATTGCAGATATTTCGCGCAGTGTAATGAAATCGAATTTGGAAAGATAATGTGTCTCAATAAATAACCTTAAACTTTATGATGTTGAAGGAGTAATTAAGGTATAAAATTACGTAGACTATACGTATTTGTGATGAAAAGAATTGAGCAATATAAAAATCTAATTGGATAGTTTAAATCTTTTATGTTGTTTCGTGTACAGCATTATTTGAATTATGTAATGTATATTTCCTATTCAACTTCGTACTTTGTCCAACTGAAAGTAACTCTAATTCAACTACTATGGATATCTTTTGGAATTAACTTGAGTTTATATCTCAAACCAAAAAAAAACTTGACTTTATATTACGAATCCTTGTTCTTCTAGAAAGTAAGTATAATATTTTTTTAAATTACCAAAAAATCAATTGAAATATAGTAAAATAAAATCAAAAGGGTACAAAAGTCGATTAATATTTCATGAATATTTTAGTAGTTTTATATTTAACGTGTAACATTTGTGCTTTTATAATAAATAGTAATACATTAGGATTGTCTAATATTTAATATTTTGAAGTAAACTAGCTAAACATTAAATTCTTTAAACTGAAGCTCTAATTCATACTAATTCCACACAATATTGTTGAACAATGGTGAATTATCCACTCAATGACTCAAATTAATTTGCACATTAATTTAAATATTTGATGGAACTTTCTCTCATAAAGTATGAACAAGATGTCTACTATCTTAATTACTTTACAACAACAACAACATGTCTAGTAAAATTTCACTAGTGGGGTTTGGAGAGATAGAGTCTACGCAGACCTTACCCCTACCTTGAAAAGAGTAGAGAGGCTGTTTTCGGGAGACTCTCGGCTCAACAAGAGAGACAATAATATCATAAAAGAAACAAGAGAAAAGGCATATAACAACAAAAAGATGTCAGAAAGAAAATAACAACAACGAATAAGTGAAGGACAATAACACAAAACTATGCAAAACAATAATGTGAACACAACATAGACCGTTAACAAACCTAAACAACACTCTATCAGACTACCCGGTACAGAGAGGGAAGAACTCTCGACTACCCCCTAGCCTACCACCCTAATGCTCGACCTCCACATGTTCCTATCGAGAGCCATGTCCTCGGAAATCTGAAGCGGCGGCATGTCCTACCTGATCACCTCACCCTAATACTTCTTAGGACGCCCTCTGCCTCTTCTCGTACCTGCCAAAGTTGACCGCTCATACCTCCTAACTGGTGCACCTAGGCTTCTCCTCCGCACGTGTCCGAACCATCTAAGTCGCGCTTCCTGCATCTTGTCGTCCACGGGAGCCACACCCACCCTATCCCGAATATCTTCTTTCCGAATCTTATCCAACCTAGTGTGCCCACACATCCATCTCAACATCCTCATTTCTACTACCTTCATCTTCTGGATATGTGAATTCTTGACTGGCCAACACTCAACTCTATACAACATGGCCGGTCTAACCACCGCTCTATAGAACTTACCTTTGAGTTTCAGTGGCACATTCTTGTCACACAAGACTCCAGACGCTAACCTCAATTTCATCCACCCCACCCTAATACAGTGTGTAACATCCCCATCGATCTTCCCATCTCCCTGGATAATTTACCCTAGGTACTTAAAACTTTCTCTCTTGAGGATGACCTGTGATTCGAGCCTAACTTCCACATCCGCATCCCTCGTCACGTCGCTGAACTTACATTCTACATATTCCATCTTAGTCCTACTCAACTTGAAACCTTTAAACTCCAGGGCCTACCTCCAAACCTCCAGTCTCCCATTAACTCCGCCTCGCGTCTCATCAATCAGAACTATATCATCAGCGAACAACATACACCATGGCACCTACTCCTTGGATATGGTTTGTCAGTGCGTCCATCGCCAGAGAAAATAAGAACAGACTGAGCGCAGATCCTTGGTGTAACCCCATAACCACCGAAAAAGGCTCTGAGTCACCTCCCACAGTCCTAACCGGAGTCATAGCTCCATCATACATATCCTTTATTGCCCTAATGTAAGCCACCAGCACACCTTTCACCTCCAGATACCTCCAAAGGACGTCCCTAGGGACCTTGTCATATGCCTTCTCTAGGTTAATAAATACCATATGCAAATTCCTCTTCTTATCTCTATATACTATCTTAATTACTTTAAAAAAAAAAAAAATTTACGTTGATAGTTGATTGCAAACGGATATGTGTTAGATGATCAGCTGTTAAAGGTGCTGGTGTTATGACTATTCTATTGGCTCGAACGATCATTCGGGAGACATATAAATTACAAAGCAATGGACAATTATGCTTGAATTGACATATTACTTTACTAATGATGGCAGTTAATTAGATACATTAATTAGTTATATTAAATAACTCTAACGAATAATACTATTAGAGTATATATGAGATTAAAATTATTTGTACAAATTATGTGATTTGACTTAAAATATTCGTGCAACGCACGAATATAGGGACTGGTATTATATTAAAAGCACAAAGACCCTATCGAAATATCAATCACCTTTTTTACCCTTCGTAAGTGCATTATATGTTGGATATACTTGTAATTGTAATCATTAATTATTATTTTTGAGCAAAACTAAAAACTAAAGTGTGCTTCCTTTTAGGTTTAGAATTCTTTAGAATTTACATTGTTTGACATTCTTGCCTCTTTTTCTCTTTGGTTTTTGTTTCTTTTAGTTTTAGGATTCTTGGATGTTTTTCGTTGGTTTTGGTTTCCTTAAGTTTTAGGATAGAATTAACCCAAATAATCTCTCATTCAACCATTTAAAAAAAATATCCAGTTGAAGTATAATATATGCAAAATTTATGTATTAAATATATATAATAATATATAATTCATGTATAATCTATGTATATGGCTAAAAAAAGTAAACAATGAATAGGACCGGTTATTTGTGTAAAGATCCCGTTTTCTTTAGTTTTAGAGTTCATTGGAGTTTTTTTCGTTGATCTTTCGTTTTGTCCATATCTTACCTCGAGGGTTTCAAGCATAATGCTTTAGAAATATTTTGTATAGGTAAGCTTGTGCATGTTTTGTATATATATGTAGTGAGTATGGTTCTCGTGATATAGTCTCATGCTATAACATTTTGCAAGTTTTACATGCTCCAATAGCACACTAATTATTGATATTCCTTTAGAATTTTCACTATTAGTTATTTGAAGTTTTTTTTATAAGAGTTATTTCTATAGTATATTTTTTTAATACATGCGTGATTATGTACAAATAAGTTTTTTGGTATACTGGTTACTATTAAAAAAAATTCACCAATCATGTTATTAAGGATTTTGGATCCTTCAAACTGCTTAATTAGTACAAGAGTATTATAATAATAGACAAAAAATACTTTCAAGCATGTGTTTAAATCAAGAATTCAACTTTTGTTTTCAGAAGATGAGGGATACTCTTTTAAATTCATTAGAAAATAATTGTTAGTATATTTATATTTTTCAATGACAATAAATAAAGCATAGGATCAAACAATCTTCAACGTTAGCCTGTAGTTGCTGCAACATATTTTTTCACATAGGCAACAATTCGTTGCACAACCTCATCTATAAAGAGATACTATTAGGTAAGATATAATAACATAATATGTGATTAACTCCTATAATATATTATCTATAATTACAAATGTTATATTACTACCTTAACTAATCCAAGTGCTCATAGTTGCAGGTTTAGAAGATGTCCAACATATTTAAAATCAACTATTACATCAATTTAACTACACTTATTTTTTATTTATTTTAATTGTATGTTGAATCTATTTGGACGTTAATTGCTATTATACATAGTTTATATTTATTGTATATAATTTTTGTATTAACAAGACACGATTTACACGTGCAACGCACGTAAATAGAAACTAGTAACATACAAAATATATATGTACAAAATATGGTGTATATTTTTTCGATTATTATTTTGAGAGCGACTATACAATGTCATTATCCCATTTTGCGATGTAAGTCATCCCTCTATATTTATGTCATGTGATTGTTTTTAAATATAGTTTTTTTTTGTCCTTTTATCATGAATAAGACAAATAACTTATTTAAAGAAAAAGACATTAATTATTTTTAAATAATTCATGATGAAGGTAAAGAATTTAACAAATAAAATACTTAAGTCATTTGAGTATACCCCCACGTTCTTACAGTAATGGTCAAACTAATCCTTTCACAGTAAGAATTACTAGTGAGAGGCATATTTGAAATGAGAGGTAATAGAGAAAGTATTTACAAGGTGAAAGGCAAAAGGCGAAATGGTCTCGTGGCCACTTAAATTTGTACTAAATTTTAAAATTGATATATAAACTTTTGATTTTTCCATATTAGCACCTGAATTCAACCAACTGAGTATAAATAAACTTTTTTTGTCAGAGCGTGTAGTTCAATTGTCTGACAAGAAAAATACGTCAAATGACAAGACCATTTATTATTTTACATGTGTCATTTGATGGGTCCCTTTTTTTTAAGACTAATTTATCCAAATTTCTTCCTTATTTTACTTCTTTCCCTATTCTTTTAGTGCCATTGTCGGGAAGAAATCCCAGCCATCACCCGACCAAATGACTTAATCAGCCATGAACTTCCATAAAATCTATTCCATCTTTCACTGCTATTAAAATTCATACCCAAGTCAAAGACGGGTATTTGCTAAAATTTCATCAAGGCAACAAGAGAGGTGGCGAGACTATGTCAAAGAAGGACATTAACGGTTAAATTAGAAAGAGAGAAGAAGTTAGACCCTGTAAGTGAAATTTTTCACCCAAAACTCGATAATTTTCTGATGGTCATTCTCTTTTCTCTATTTGTTTTTCGGTCTAAGATGGATACAAAAAGGAGAGATGGAGTTAATGTTAGAGAAAAAATTGACAAAATTCATTTCCTTTCTTTGTTTTCCACCAATGTTGCCGGGGATTTGGAACAAAAAGAGGAGGAGGCAGGGAAAGGGTTGGAGTGGGGGAGAAAGAAAAGAAGGGGGAGGTGGGGGCGGACAACAATAGGAAAAGGGAAGAAGAACTAGAAAGGGGCGAAGGGAATAAGTTCTTTCTTTTACATTTATATTATATTTCTTTTGATTTAAATTTTTTTAAATCAAAATTATTGTAGTTACGCGCATAATTTACGTGACTTGCACATACATTATCCACATCAGCTCTTCAATGCCACATGTGTATGGTCAACGGTCAAATATGTTTAATAGTTATCAAATACGTAAGTTTGAGTGTTCATGTATCGGCTTTACAAATGAGAGCAAGTTTAAGTGGCCACAAGGCCATTTCGCCAAAGGTAAAATAAGCATATGTGAGGCGAATTGCAAAACTTAGAAGAGTATATTTGGATCTTTTCTGTAATATTTCTTTGTTCTTTTATCCTTCACCTTGCAATTGTAAGTGAAAACAATAAAAACAAAAGGGATAATTTACACCCTTTGTATTCAGTTGACAACTTTTCAATATTAGAATCGTGGTCATTAATCTTGAAATTTAAACAAATCAGTTTGTCTGTTTTGAAATTTAAACAAATCACGTTTTAACTTATATTCGCTTTGTATAAATTACATTCGTATCCGCTTTTACGCATAACTTCAGCATATGGGGCTGAAGTAGCAAAGACAATCACGCAAAACTTCAGCATTCTAGTAGACGATCCTGAAGTAGCTTGCGAACTTCAGCTCTAGAGCTGAAGTTGTTGTCTTTGCAACTGGGGAACTAACTTCAGCTCTAGAGCTGAAGTTTTTGTCTTTGTAACTGGGGAACTTCAGCTCTAGTAAATGGGGAACTTCAGCATACGGGGCTGAAGTTCCCCAGTTATAAAGACAAAAACTTTAGCATACCGAACTGGGGAACTTCAACTCTAGAGCTGAAGTTTTGTCTTTGTAACTGGGGAACTTCAGCATACAGGACTGAATTTTCCCCAGTTATAAAGACAAAAACTTCAGCATACGGGCCGAAGTTCCCCAATTTACAAAGACAAAAGAGCTGAAGTTCTCTAGAGCTGAAGTTTTGTCTTTGTAACTGGGGGAACTTCAACCCCGTATGCTGAAGTTGTTGTCTTTATAACTTGGGAACTTCAGCTCTAGAGCTGAAGTTCGTAATTGGGAAACTTCAGCTCTAGAGCTGAAATTTTGTCTTTGTAACAGGGGAACTTCAGCCCCATATGTTGAAGTTTTGTCTTTATAACTGGCGAACTTTAGCTTAACTGGTGAACTTCAGCTCAGCGAGGGAAAGGGAACTGAAGTTATTTAAAAAGTGGGTACAAGTTAAACGTTTTTAAAAAAAACGGGTATAGGTTAAATGGGGGCGACCAAATAGGGTGCCCCGCGCAATTTTTACTCTTTTATCGACCTTCAGACCACTGGTCATACTTTTCAAAACTGGCGAACTTTTAATGAATGTTTTGGCTATTTGTGTAATCAGCCAAAAAAGGTACTTTACGCTCATCTAATTTGGGGGGATGTGTACAAATAGCCACTAATAAAAGTTGTCTTTATTTTAAAGTCAGTGTTTTAAATGTATTTATTCTTTAGCCATTAGTTTAATGAACTTTTACCTGACTGGACGAAAATACCCTTATGTTATAACTTCTCAAGGAGGAGGTTGAACGTGATAGACATCCTTTGAAGGTATTTTTTTCATCTCATTCAATTTGACGTATTTTTTTTTGTATCCAATTTATCATATTCATAGGGATTAGCATAAGCTTTCACATTATACCTGATTCTATTGATGATCATTAGAATATATAAAAGTATTCAAATTAAAGCTGGTTTAGTAATACACAGTTTATATTAAAATTTAGACTAAAATATTCCAAATAACTATCAAGAAAGCGAATAACAATAAATTTAACTCTTAGTAGCAGTGAGATTTCAACTACTAGAGTGGCAGTTGGGTTGATTAGAGGGAGCTGATGCTATTCAATTGCATAAAGGTATACTTATTTATTTGCTCATTGATTTTTTGTTAAATCAAACGATTGCACTATCTAAGCAAGTTAGATAAGGACACTTGGTCCTTAACTTCAAGTTTCAAGTTCAAAAGTTAAGGACAAGCAGTCCTTAACTTCATGTTTCAAGTTAAAAAGTTAAGGGCAAACAGTCCTTAACTTTAAGTTTCAAGTTTAAAAGTTAAGGACAAGCATTCCTTAACTTCAAGTTTCAAGTTCAAAAGTTAAGGACGGGCAGTCCTTAACTTCATGTTTCAAGTTAAAAAGTTAAGGACAAACAGTCCTTAACTTTAAGTTTCAAGTTTAAAAGTTAAGGACAAGCAATCCTTAACTTCAAGTTTCAAGTTCAAAAGTTAAGGACAATAGGTCCTTAACTTATAGTTTTCAGTCCTTAACTTAAAAGTTCAAGTTAAAAAGTTAAGGACAATGGGTCCTTAACTTATATCTTTCAGTCCTTAACTTCAAGTTTCAAGTTCAAAAGTAGGTCCTTAACTTATAATTTTCAGTCCTTAACTTAAAATTTCAAGTTAAAAAGTTAAGGATTATAGTTTTCCATCCTTAACGTTTCAAGTTAAAAGTTAAGGACAAGCAGTCCTTAACTTTAAGTTTCAAGTTTAAAAGTTAAGGACAAACAGTCCTTAACTTCATGTTTCAAGTTAAAAAGTTAAGGACAAGCAGTCCTTAACTTTAAGTTTCAAGTTTAAAAGTTAAGGGAAATAGGTCCTAAACTTCAACTTTCAAGTTTAAAAGTTAAGGACAAGCAATCCTTAACTTCAAGTTTCAAGTTCAAAAGTTAAGGACAATAGGTCCTTAACTTATAGTTTTCAGTCCTTAACTTAAAAGTTCAAGTTAAAAAGTTAAGGACAATGGGTCCTTAACTTATAGTTTTCGTCCTTAACGTTTCAAGTTAAAAGTTAAGGACAAGCAGTCCTTAACTTCAAGTTTCAAGTTCAAAAGTTAAGGACAATAGGTCCTTAACTTATAGTTTTCAGTCCTTAACGTTTCAAGTTAAAAGTTAAGGACAAGCAGTCCTTAACTTCAAGTTTCAAGTTCAAAAGTTAAGGACAAGCAATCCTTAACTTCACGTTTCAAGTTAAAAAGTTAAGGACAAGCAGTACTTAACTTAAAAGTTCAAGTTAAAAAGTTAGGGATAATAGGTCCTTAACTTATAGTTTTCAGTCCTTAACTTAAAAGTTCAAGTTAAAAAGTTAAGGACAATAGGTCCTTAACTTATAGTTTTCAGTCCTTATTTGTCCTCAATTTTTTGTCTTTTTACTTCGTCACTATCATCATTTGACTCAGAATCCACAATCTTTATATTAGCAACTGTTTTCAAAACCAAAAGCATCGTTGTCAATCATAATAGTAGTGAACAAGCGCAAATTAAAACGAAGTCTTTATGTTTTGAATGCATCAGTGTATTTCCGTTTGGGGAGGAAAGGGTAACACAATCTTTTCATATTATTTTTAATAGACTAGTGGCTACTATTGCTAAGCATTAAAAATGCTGGATAAAAAGTAAATACCAGCTTAAACAGTGGCTACCCCACGCCATTTCTACTCTAATTTGCAGAAGTGGGCTAAGCTAGCCCAAAGCAGAAGTACAAGGCTTGACTCACCAATATACCTAATTGAAAAGTATAAGGGCCATCACTGTGTTTTCGTGTCACAACCCAAAACGAAGTGAAATTTGGGATTTTTTCTTTTCTATATAATATTTGAAATTTATTTACTAAAATTTTCCTAATTTTATATATTATCTGTCCTAAATAAGAATTAGTTATAAATTATATATGATCAATTATTAGTGTCTTGAATTAAAATATTTAGTTATATTTTTTTCCTATTTTTTCTCCACTCCTCTTTTAATAAGAAACCTTCCAGTTATTTAACATCCCTCCCACCTTAATACATTTGAGAACGAATATGTTGAGTCTTGAGAAATTGTGGTGAAGACTGTAATTTGATTGCAACTCAAATGGTAAATTTAAAGTCTAAATGATCTAAAATTCCGAACCCGAATAATTTAAACCTTGAATTGACCGCTGATTAGAAAATTATATAAACACTATAGTGGAGGTGAAAATAATGAAATTAAACTCAATAAGTCCAAAAGTGCATTCGTTACGTGAAAGAGCCAACGAACAATCCAAAGGTGCATCACATAGATTAAGTACTTCTAAAAAAAATTTAAATAGAAAAACTATGAAAATTAAGACATGTTAAATAGCACCATATCACCCCTCTTCTTTTGGGGGGCTTTTTTCCCATAGATACAAACTTAAGAATTTTATGAGGGGACTTTTACCTTCCTACATTATTACATAACAAATTTCAAATTTTATACAAATTTGATTCAAATTTGAATATCTACAGTAACATACATAGTAAAAATAAATTTCATACAATAAATTATATATTATACAACTTATCTATAACTTATCTACAACTTTCATACATCACTTCCACCCAGTTAAATACAGTTACAACATCATACAACTTAAATACAATTTTCATACAAATTTTATATGATATGTCTTTTGTATGTATTTTGTACATGATTTATATATATTTTGTAAGTGGTGTGTTCTTATTCCTCTATTAAACTCCAATCAAACTTCGTCTCTTAAAATAATTTTGATACGTATCAACAACTTTATGTAAAAAGATAGCATTTATAACTTAAATATAAATTTCATACAACGACTCATACATTATACAACTATTTTTCAACTTCCATAAAACATTCATATAAAAAAATATATAATTACAACAAAATACAACTTAAATACAATTGACATACAACTTTAATACAAGTTCGTGAGTATATTGTATGTCATGTCTTCTTCTTCTTCTTCTTCTTCTTCTTCTTCTTCTTCTTCTTCTTCTTCTTCTTCTTCTTCTTCTTCTTCTTCTTCTTCTTCTTCTTCTAGTTTCAATATGAAATTCAACCAAAACCAAGTCTAATCTTCATCAAACACCCTCAAAATTGAGATATAAACTCTACAGAATATTCCTAATTTCTTGCAACAATACTCAATCCAATCAAACAATAGTTTTTGAAAACTCAAATTCTAATTCAAAAGTTTGAAGCTTTTTAATGGCTGTTAATGATGAAGAATCAAACACCTTCTAAATTTTTTGATTAACAATTTCAATTCGAACACTAATTGTGTAACATGAAAGAAAAATGCTAAGTTAAAACTCTATATTAAAATAATTGAAATTCATTGATAAAAAGAGAGGATAAAAGCAGAGAAAAACGAAAAAAGAAAATTTGGGGAAAGAATAGAGAAGGGNGGGGGGGGGAGAGAGAGAGAGGGAGGGAGGGAGAAAGGGGAAATAACTTATTCCTTATTCAATTCCTAATATAAGGGATATTCATTAATACTAATTTGTATATAATTGGTAAATTATATATGCTTATGTAATCAAGATAAAACTTGATTAGAGAGGGTAAATAAGTTTCATATATAGTATAGGAAGGTAAAAATACTAAAACGACAAAGCCCAAAGTACCCAAATCTATGCTCAAGACCATATCATTAATCACTAGGTTGTAATATACAACAACATAACCCAGTGCAATCACACAAGTGGAGTTTGGGGGTAGTGTGTATACAGACCTTACCCCTACTTTAAGAAAGTAGAGATGTTGTTTTAGACCTTCGGTTCAGAAAAGATAAAAAGGAAGGAGTAGTAACAAGCACCAGAACCAGCAATGCACGCAAAAAATCGAAGTGAAAGAAACAACAAGTAATAACAGAAATCTAAGAATAAGAATACGACAAGACTAACACTAAGTAGTACACCAAAACTACTGGTATAAACAAGGAAAATGCTCGACTACCTAAGCTTCTACGCTCAGGATTGGTTGTAATGTACCGCTTGCTTTTTCTTTCTTTTCTTCTTACTTACTATTTAGAAGTAAGGAAGAGCCAACGAGAAGATGCTGGATTTGACTATTGACCTTATTGTGTGTATACGGTCGAAACTGAGCTCATCTATTGCATGACATATGGGGGATGAAACATAACGGATTGAAGATCGACCCTAGGTTCCATCAAACGTAGACAAGAGGTTAGAACATGTATCTTCAAGATTATCAAGTCCGTAACACTAGAACTAACCCCGACTTCGAGTCAGCTCGAGAAAACATTATCGAACCAAAATAATGGAAGGATGAAGTATCCGTAACCGGTCGGATATCACAGCAGGAATATCGGAACGTATAAGTGAAACCGATTAATTAGCTAATCATGAGATTTGTCAATATGGCCGTTCATGAAGTGAGGAATGGATATCGTTGGCCCTCTTCCGTGAGCACCCGGTAAGGCTCAATTTATATTGTTTATGACTGACTATTTTTCTAAGTGGGTAGAATCCCAGGCGTACGAGAAATTCAGGGAGAAGGAGGTCATCGATTTCATTTGGGACCACATCATATGCCGATTCAGAATGTCGGGTGAGATTGTATGCGATAATGGGAAACAATTTATCGGAAGCAAAGTAACCCAATTCCTTGAAGATCACAAGATAAAAAGGATCCTATCGACACCCCCATCACCCTAGTGGGAATGCACAAGAAGAATCAACCAACAAAACCATACTCCAAAACCTTAAAAAGAGGTTAACCAACTCCAAAGGTAGATGGAAGGAAATACTACCCGAAGTCCTATGGGCATATCGTACAACCTCGAAGTCCAGTATCAGTGCTACTCCATTTTCTTTGGTTTATGGCACCGAATCTTTGATACCAGTCGAGGTTGGGGAACCAAGTATCAGATTCCAATACACAACAAAGGAATCGAACCTGGAGTTATTAGATAAAAGGCGTGAAGCTGCCCTTATCCGGTTGGCCGCCCAAAAATAGTGGATCAAAATATATTACAATCGAAGGGCCAACCTTCGACACTTCAACACCGGGTACTTGGTACTAAGAAACGTCACACTAAGCACCCAAAACACGAAATAAGAGAAATTGGGGCCGAATTGGGAAGGTCCGTACCAAATTATCGAGATCACCGGGAAAGGATCCTACAAGCTCGGAACAATGAACGACGAGCAACTACCGAACAACTGGAATATAACTCACTTAAAGCGATATTAATGCTAAGGTACGACCTCGTTCTTTATTTTATTTACATCTTAAACTAACGCTTGCAGGTTACTAACAAGGTACGATACGAGGTTTTAAGTCTGAAAGCACGCGTTGCGCTCTTTTTTCCTTGAGCCAGTTTTGTCGCAAATGTATTTTTTGGCAAGGTTTTTAATGAGGCAACAAGTAAATCGTGCTAACTTAGAATCGAAGGCCAGAAACGAACCGGTGGCGATGATCACAACAACATTCGAGGCCTCTCTTCAATCAACCCCGAGCACTAGAGGACATTACCCTTCGATATTGACTTTAGCATGGAAAGAGACTTCGGGATTGAAGGGTTTCGATTGATAGGATCCAATGTAAGGGCCAAACGGTCAAATGAACTGCGCCCACGTAGACTGCTTGAACCCTGACACAAAGTATGTACACGTATATTACTATTATGCTCAGGAATAAAGAGAAGTCTCTTCCTTGCAAACATCTTATCCTTTACAAAAATTTTCTTTACATTTCTTAAGGAATTCCCTGCTTCTGATCCCCTAAAGGTAACGAGCCCAAGGGGCGCCTTAGCCTGAGTTCAAACAATCACTCTCTCACTTGGGGACTACCGTCCGAAAACAAACTTGGAAAGTCCAAGCTATTAAACCTCGGGGGTACAAGACCTATTAGGCAATGCCTGAATTTTAAAGGTTAAGGCCACCTCCACTCGGAGACTGCCATCTTAGGAAAATCTGGGTAACTCGGGATAATGATATTAACAAGGGAAAACACCCGAACTTTAAAGGCTACAACCATTTAAACACGGCTCGGAGACGTCCGAGGCCCATGACAAAAATAACAAGGCCTTAAAATTTCTTAACCGGTTCCAAAGGCTTCCCTCGAGAGACTCTGACTTAAAAAACTCTAAGTACTTTGGGGAAATAAAACTTTCGGTCACACCAAACCCCCGCGATGCCTTAAAATGAAATAAAGTTGAAGGCAAGGTTTATTCGAGTCTCTAAACAAAAACCAACTATTTCATGCTAAGGCATTTAGATCTTTGAAAATAAAAATAAATAAGGCAAAGAAAATATTTGAAATTTGTTGAAGGTAAAATGCCTTATATTCATAATCAGAAATTTCTTTTTACAAGGGCCGAACAGCCCGATGAGAATTTTTACAAAGTCCAAACGGCCTCAACAAAAAACCAAAACCATCTAAAAAGCCTAATTGACCTAGTCTTTGTCGGGGGCCGCGTCATTGCCTTCGGGGTCTCCGCCACTTTCGGGCTCATCCGAATCTTTAGACCCCTCAGAATCCTCCTCTTCGGGATAAGACAACTTCCTAGCCTTGGCTTCAGATATCTTGGCATTATCGATTTTAGCCAACATGTCAAAATCCTGAACTCAAACTCCCTCGAGGGCCTCCCTTCGGGATTTCCACTTAATATGCTCCACCAAATTTATTGCTTGGTCCTAAGCCGCCTTAGCATCGGCCTTATGCTGTGCCACCCTCTTATCGGACTCAGCCTTAACCACAACCATCCCCGACTTGGCAGTCTCGAGTTCCTTGGCCAGATTTTCTTGGCCAGAGATTGCCGAGATCAGTTGACATTAGAGATCCTCCATCTTTTTGGACTATATCAAGGCCTTTTCCTTTGCAGCCTGGAGCTGGACCTCAGTCGAAGCGAGTTGTTCCCGAGCAATCTTCTTTTCTGAGGCTAGGCGGTCCATGTATTTCTTCCATCTTCGGCCTCGGCTTTCACTGTATCCACCTCCGCCTGGAGCTGCTCGATCTAGTCAAGTTTCTTTTGAATCTGCTAGTTCGGGTCATTATCCACTATGTCTGAATCATCGTCACTAACTTCAAATACTCGTCTTATCTGCTCGACCAGGTCGACATGGTCCTTCCAAACCGCTTCTAGCTCGGCCTGGAACTTCTCACTGAGGAGCTTGTATGCATCCCTCTTCTCAGTAAGCTCCCGAGTCTCGGACTCGTGTTGATTTAAATCTTCTCAATATCGGAGGAAAGTTTCATGATGAATCACCGAGGCATGCAAACACAAATAAAAATATTACGATTATTTGCAACTTAATCTAAGTACATAATAAAAAGACAATCGAAGTTACCCGATTCAATGTCTGTTGAGCTTCATTGAACATGCAGGCGCCTCCACCTCGTCCATTTTTTTCCAGATCCTCTTCGGTCACAAGGCATCGAAGATAGATGGCAACCCACACAAGGGCAGAGAGAACCCGGGAATCCTCTAGGATGGATATGATGATTGACCGCTTAAGGTCAGGGTCTGCACTCGGGGCTAGGAACCGACCTACTAATCTTAGACTCAAAGAGGATCCGCTGGCTCCCGAAGATGGCATTTTCTTTGGTATCGATATGTCGCCTAACTCGGTGACATCCTCTGAGGACATAGAATCTAAGTAATCGAAGAGGTTGTTAAAAGAATCTGCCGCCCTTAAGGCCCCTCACTTGGGCGTCCTTTCATCCATTAGTGACTTTTATTTTTCGTCTATGATTTTGGGATTTATCTGTTTTTCTTATCAATAAAATGAGGCATTTAGCATTTTAAGTTCTCCAAATCAATTTGTCGCTAGGCCTACCTCGAGCACAAAAAGGTTCCCAACTCAGGACGCGCTTTACATTTCTGCATTATGTGTTTAAATACCGCAATATTATTTTTCATAATCCTCACTGACTTGGTTACCTTTTTGTTTTTATTTCTTTTTTTCTTTATTATTCCCCTCCCCAAAGGTTAATTCGTGCATTCTAGCATCATCAGCCTATTGCAAAATATCCAAACGCCCTCCACCTATTCCTCCTAAGGGCAAAGACAAAGGCAAAACTAAGATGGAAGAGTCCAGCGACACCAGAAAGGAGAATATGATTGAACGGGTAGAGGGCACTGATGGCCGAGGTATTCAGGTCCTTCATGAGAACATGTCACCACTTGAACAGAAATTGCTGAAGTTTCAGGAAGAACTCGATCAAGTCTGGAATCTGGCCAACTTGTCATTTTCCCTCAACCTCCCCGACGTCAACCTTCCAAATGCTCAAAACCCTGCACCTCCACAAAATATCCCAAGACAACAAAATCATCCTGCACCTCACCATCACGCCACTCCCCCAAAGAATTAAACTCTCCCGATGCAGTGCAATGCTTGCCACACCTCAAATAACACTCCACTACTCATCTCAAAACCTCAAAACCCCACAAAGGACCGTTTCCACACCTATAACAAGCCCATCTATGTGGAAACCGTGACCCACTCCAATCCGCCTATCTCACAGGCATCCGAGTATGATGGAAAGGACTTACTTATCAAGAACCTGACCGAGGAGCTTAAGAAACTGACCACCCGAGTCCAGGGTGTTGAAGGAACCAAGGGAATTGAAGGGTTGAATTATGAAGACCTTTGTATACAACCTGATGTCGAACTGCCCGAGGGGTACAAACCTCCAAAGTTTGAAATGTTTGACACTACTGGTGATCCGAGAGTCCATCTGAGGACCTATTGCGACAAGTTGGTTGGTGTTGGGAAGGATGAAAGAATCCACATGAAGCTATTCATGAGGAGTTTGAAGGGAGATGCACTGTCTTGGTACATCAACCAAGACCCCAAGAAAGGGTAAAAGCGGTATGGTTACAAATTTTGAAGCCTTGTAAGCCACTAACAAGGCTTTACAGTCCGGTGGTGTGTCTAAGAAGAGAGACACGGGAGCTGTAATGATTGCACAAAGAGCCAAGTCCCCACTCGAATACCAAACTTATCCGACACCTCCACTCACATACCAGCCCTCACCAAACTACCAAGCACCCTCACCGAACTACCAAGCTCCACCACCTTCCTACCAAGCTTCACCGCCCACCTACCAATGTCCACCACCCACATATCAACCTGCTTCGCTTAGATACTCACAACTCGCTCCTGTCTACCACACTTATAATTCCCATCCATCCTATTACCAATCCCCCCCTGCACGCCAAAACTTCCCTAGACCTCGTCCCAATTTTGATCGCCGCCCTCCAAAGCAATACACCGCCATAGCCGATCCCATTGACCAGCTGTATGAGAAGCTCAAAGCTGCTAGTTACGTCACACCTATCCCTGCTGCCACCCCTGACAACCCTTCTCAGTGGGTTAACCCAAACAAATCCTGTGCATTCCATTCCGACATGAAATAACACACCATCGAAGAATGCAGCTCTCTGAAGGAAAAAATACTGGCTCTCATTGACAACAAGATTATTGTGGCAAAAAACCCAACTCCAAACGTCCACAACAATCCTTTGCCAAACCATAAGGGTGGAGGTATCCATATGATTGAAATAGAATATGATTGGGATCCCGAGGGATCAATCGGGTTGATCGCAGAAGGCGATGACCCAAAGAAACCTGCACTCAATCTCAAACCGATCATAGTCCAGATTCAACCATCTGAGGACACTGAGGTGAATTTGTCTATACCACTTGAGTTTGAAGCAGCACCAGCTGCAAAGTCACCAGTGCCAATTGAAGTTGAGTTTGTATCTCCAGCAAATGCACCGGCACCATTCGAGGTTGCAGTCTTGCCACCCCAAACACACATTCCATTTGAAGTAAGGATGGCCGCATCAATTCCGGTGGCAATGTCAACCACGCCAAACTTCTATTCAAATGCTATCCCTTGGGACTATATAGCCAAGGCGAGAAGGAAAGGCAAGGTCAGGTCTGAGGAGGCTGTCGCAGCACAGGGTATGACGAGAACTGGTAGGGTCTACACCCCTGAGTATTTGGCCGAATTAAGCAAGCAAGCTAACAACCGGCCTCCCCTTATCGAAACAGGTCCCGATGACCTTTGGAGAAAGGTACGTGCTAAGGAGTATTCAGTCATCGACCAGCTGAACAAGACACCGGCACAAATATCCATCCTCTCTTTGCTACCGAATTCTGAAACACACAGAAATGCTTTGTTAAAAGTGTTGAGTGAAGCATATGTGCCAAACAACATCACTAGCAGGGAAATGGCCAATATGGTAGGCCAGGTAATGGAAAGTCACAAAATCACTTTTCATGAGGACGAGCTACCACTTGAATGATTGGGCACAACAAAGCGTTGCACATCACCGTGCAATGGGAAGATCATTTCATCACAAGGATCTTGATCAATGGAGGTTCCAGTCTTAACATCTGTGCGTTGATAACACTCAAGAAATTGGGTAAAGGGCTACATGAGATAAAGGATGGAGCGATCAATGTGAAATACTTTGACAATTCTCAGAGGTCCACCATGGGGGAGACCAGTATATGTCTGCAGATGGGACCGACTTGGTTCGAAGTGGATTCCAGGTGATAGATGTGCCAGCATTCTACAACCTATTGTTGGGACGACCCTGGATTCATGCTGCTGGGGCCTTAGCGTCAACGCTACATCAGGCGGTAAAATTCAAGTGGAACCACCAAGAGGTGATTATTCATGGTGACGGTAGCAACCCCATTTATAGTCGTCAAACTATTCCGGTGATTGACGGAAAAAGGAGATAGGCGGGGGAACTTACCACCACATTGAGCGGGTCAATGCTATCGACAAGGACAAGTGGTGGGATGGAAAGATTAAATGCATCCTGAAGTAGAGAGGATACGATCCAGGCAAAGGGCTCGGTAAGAACCTCCTAGGGATCACGAAGCCCATAAAGCTCAAGAAACATGGTACCACTTTCGGTCTGGGGTATGAGTACACTTGGAAGGAATTCAACGATTGGTCGCCACCTTGGTGCGGTCCCTATTACCCTTTGGAGCAGCCAATACCTCATATTGAGCAGACTTTCTAGCAGGCCGACATTATTTACGGATCAGACGAAGAAGAAGCACTTGCAACGATGAAGAGTTTGTTCTTAAAGGACGAGGATATGGATTGTTGTGTTGTTCTCGAGGAGGAGGGGAGGAAGGCCCTTCCATACAGGCTGTAAGCAAGGGGACATATCTCAAGAACTGGTCTATCAAGACGACCAAAGCCCGACGAGCCTCGGGGTAGCAAGGCTAAAACAAGCATTATTTACTATTTTATTCACTAAATGATTTTCCTTTTCCTGCATTTTTCAATTTCTGCAACAAGATCTTCAATGTTCAAAACAGTTATTCAATTCATCAAAGTATCTTCTAAATTTTTCTTACGAATCCGATATTTATTGCTATTGTTTTCTCTCATTACTTTATTTATACAACATTACTATTACTTGTCTTGATGAACCGATGACTGTGACATGCAATGAGACAACGCAGCAAACAGACATTGATTTAGAAGAAGATGACATACCTGACGAGATTGTCAAAGAAGTTGAGAACTTTGAGAACAGACCTAAGTCCAACCTGGACGAGACTGAAGTTATCAACCTAGGAGATTCAGAAAACGTCAAGGAGACTCGTATCAACATTTATTTTTCACCATTAGGAAAGAAAGAATACACAGGGTTTCTAAAAGAGTATGAGGGTGTATTTGCATGATTGTATGATGACATGACTGGGCTAAGTACGTCTATTGTAGCTCACCAACTGCCAACCAATCCAACGTATCCACCGGTGAAACAAAATCTCAGAAAGTTCAAACCCGACATGAGTTTGAAAATAAAAGAAGAAGTTACCAAGCAGATCAACGCCAAAGTTCTCCGGGTAGTGGAGTACCAGACATGGTTAGCCAACATTATAACTATGCCGAAGAAGGACGGGAAGGTCAGAGTCTGCGTCGACTACCGGGATCTCAACCGGGCTAGTCCGAAAAATGACTTCCCCTTACCAAATATACACATTCTGATTGACAACTGCGCCAAGCATGAATGACAGTCCTTCATGGATTGCTTCGTTGGTTATCACTAGATTTGGATGGATGAGGAAGATGCTGAGAAAACGGCGTTCATTACGCCATGTGAAGTGTATTTTTACAATATGATTCCATTCGACCTAAAGAATGCAGAGGCCACGTACATGAGGGCCATGACCACCATATTCCACGACATGATTTACAAGGAGATCGAGGTGTACGTGGATGATGTCATTATCAAATCAAAGAAATACGCTGATCACATGGAGGATTTGAGGAAGTTCTTCAATAGATTGCGAAAATACAATCTGAAACTAAACCCCGCGAAATATGCATTCAGGGTTCCTGCTGGGAAGTTGCTGGGGTTTATTGTAAGCCGCCGGGGAATAGAATTGGATCCATCAAAAGTCAAAGTCATTCAAGAACTACCACCGCCAAGGAACAAGAAATATTTGATGAGTTTCTTGGGGAGGCTTAATTATATTAGCCGGTTTATAGCACAGTCTACAGTCATCTGTGAGCCAATCTTTAAGATGCTGAAGAAGGACGTTGCGACCAAGTGGACCGATGATTTCCAAAAGGCTTTCGACAGAATCAAGGAATATTTGTCAACACCGCCAGTCCTAGTACTGCCCGAGCCAGGTAGACCTCTATTACTCTATCTTGCCGTGTTAGATGGAGCTTTCGGCTGCATTCTGGGGCAGCATGATGATACATGAAGGAAGGAACAAGCTATTTATTACCTCAGCAAGAAGTTCACTCCATTTGAGGCCCGATATTCTATATTAGAGCGTACCTATTGTGCTCTAACTTGGGTCGCCCAAAAGCTGAGGCATTAATTCTGTGCCTACACAACATATCTCATATCAAGGATGGATCCATTAAAGTACATCTTTCAGAAGCCCATGCCCACTGGCAAGCTAGCCAAGTGGCAAATCCTGCTGAGCGAATTCGACATTGTTCTGAATGCAGTTAAAGGACAAGCTCTAACAGAGCATCTTGCTGAGAATCCTGTAGGCGGAGAATACGAACCCCTGAAAACATATTTTCCTTATGAAGAGGTACCATTCATAGGAGATGATATTGCAGAACCCTATGATGGTTGGAGGATGTTCTTTGATGGAGCAGAAAACTTCAAGGGAGTCGGTATTAGAGCAGTCCTAGTATCAGAGACCGGTCAACATTCTCCGATATCCGCCAAACTCAGGTTCCCTTGCACCAACAATATGGACGAATATGAAGCTTGCATCTTAGGGCTCAATATGGTCTTTGACATGAATGTCCAGGAGCTATTAGTGATCGGTGATTCAGACTTATTGGTAAATCAGGTACAAGGAGAATGGGCAACAAAGAATTCCAAGATACTGCCGTATCTGCACCACGTATAGGAATTAAGAAAGAGGTTCACAAAGATAGAGTTCCTACACGTCCCCAGAATCCAGAATGAGTTCGCCGATGCATTGGCTACTTTGTCCTCAATGATCCAGCATCCGGACAAGAATTTCATTGACCATATTCCTATAAAGATCCATAATCAGCAAACTTACTGTGCCCATGTTGAATAAGAAACAAATGGAGATCCTTGGTTTCATGACATCAAGGAGTACTTGGCAAAACGGGAATACCCCGAGCTTGCAAATTTCACTCAGAAACGCACACTTCGGAGATTGTCCAACAATTTCTTTTATAGCGGAGGAATCCTGTATAGGAGGACTCCCCATTTGGGGTTATTACGGTGTGTTGACGCAAAAGAGGCATCAAAATTGCTGGAAGAAATTCATGCTGGGACCTGCAGCCCACATATGAACGGTTTTGTTCTGGCAAAGAAGATACTCCGAGCTGGTTACTTTTGGATGACTATGGAAATGAACTGCATCCAGTATGTTCAGAAATGCCACCGCTGCCAGATACATGGAGATATGATAAAGGTGCCCCCGAGTGAGCTCAATGCAACAAGCTCACCATGCCGTTCGCCGCCTGGGGTATGGACGTTATTGGACCAATCGAGCCTGCCGCCTCCAATGGCCACAGGTTCATTCTGGTCGCTGTTGACTACTTCACTAAATGGGTCGAAGCAGCCTCCTACAAAGCAGTTACTAAGAAACTCGTGGCTGACTTTGTCCGCGACCACATTGTTTGTCGGTTCAGAGTTCCAGAGTCAATCATCACCGACAATGGTTCTAATCTCAACAGTGACTTGATGAAAGCTATGTGTGAAACTTTCAAGATCAAACACAAGAATTCCACAGCATACAGACCTCAGATGATGGAGCCGTAGAGGCCGCTAACAAAAACATCAAGAAGATCCTAAGAAAGATGATAGAAAGGCACAAGAAGTGGCATGGAAAGTTATCATTCGCCTTATTGGGATACCGCACCACTGTCCGCACATCAACAAGGGAAACTCCCTATATGCTAGTTTATGGTACAGAGGCTGTTATTCCTGCCGATGTGGAGATTCCATCTCTAAGAATTATACAAGAAGCTGAGCTCAGCGATGCAGAGTGGGTAAGGAGCTGTTATGAGCAACTAGCCCTCATAGACGGGAAGAGAATGAATGCAGTATGTCATGGTCAACTATATCAGAACAGAATGTCCAGGGCCTTCAACAAGAAAGTCAAGCCGAGACAATTGACACCAGGGCAGCTGGTCCTAAAGAAAATCTTTCCGCATCAAGATGAAGCCAAGGGGAAGTTCTCTCCCAACTGGCAAGGTCCGTACATAGTTCATAGAGTGCTGACAGGAGGAGCACTCATACTTGCAGAAATGGACGGAGAAGTTTGGCCGAAACCAATCAATTAAGATGCAGTCAAGCGCTACTATGTGTAACTCTATGTGTTTTTGTCAACAATATAAATTGAACTACGCCTAAACTGATTCCCGTTTAAGAGGGGATACATAGGCAGCCCTATGGGTTCGGTCACAATTCAATAAAAATTTATTTTTCCCCGCAATTGGAAACTAGGGCAGAACTTTGAGGAGGGCCCTCAAAATTCTGACTCGAGCAACAGTTCACAAGCATTCACCCAGCCAACTGGGGTAGAATTTTGAGGAGGACCCTCAAAATTCTGAAGCAAGTTCAGCCAATCGCCGCACGAGCAGCAGTCAGAGGCGTCCACCCAGCAAACTGGGGCAGAATTTTGAGGAGGACCCTCAAAATTCCGCAGCAGGAGAGATTGCAATGTCTCGAACCGTGTCATGTCGTCGGTTTATCTAAAACTATTTTAGATTATATATTATACTTTTACAAAATCATGCATATTTATTTTTCTGAAACAACTTGTTTAGCGAATGATACCCCAATGATACAGACAATATCATCATGATCAAGCAAACGAGCCAAGCAGAGCCAGCGGGAATGCGAACTAACCTTCCCCCTTTACAAATCTCAGGATCTTTCTTTGGATGCAGGCAAAAAAATTGCAAAATCCCCAAAACGTATTATCTGCTCAAAGGACATACATCGTTCCTCAAACCCGTCGCACATGCCAACATTTATTATCAGCATAAACGATGTTTCATTATCACAATGCTCTACTGCAATTTAACACCAGCTAAGAATTTGTGTCGTCCTTCCTTTAGTCTTTCATAAGGCTACCATTCGGCTTTCCGAGACTAAACGATGTCTCCATCTGCATTCGCATATTGCATAAGGCTACCATTCTGACTTCTGAGGTTAAATGCTACCTCCATCTGCATTCGCATCTTGCATAAGGCTGCCATTATACCTTCTGAGGTTAAATGCTACCTCCATCTGCATTTGCATATTGCATAAGGCTACCATTCTGCCTTCCGAGGTTAAACGCTACCTCCATCTGCATTCGCATCTTGTATAAGGCTACCATTCTGCCTTCCGAGGTTAAATGCTACCTCCATCTGCATTCGCATCTTGCATAGGGCTACCATTCTGCCTTCCGAGGCTAAACGCTACCTCCCGCTGCATTCACATCTTGCATAAGGCTACCATTCTTCCTTCCGAGGTTAAACTCTACCTCCATCTGCATTCACATCTTGCATAAGGCTACCATTCTGCCTTACCAGACTAAACGTTGTCTCCATCTGCATTCGTATCTTGAATAAGGCTACCTTTCTACCTTCCGAGGTTAAACGCTACCTCCCGCTGCATTCACATCTTGCATAAGGCTACCATTCTGCCTTCCGAGGTTAAACGCTACCTCCATCTGCATTCGCATCTTGCATAAGGCTACCTTTTCTCCTTCCAAGGTTAAACGCTACCTCCCGCTGCATTTGAATCTTTCATAAGGCTACCATTCTGCCTTCCGAGGTTAAATGCTACCTCCATCTGCATTCACATCTTACCTTTCTGCCTTCCGAGGCTAAACACTGCCTCCCACTTACTTCTCAAAAGCAACCAATGCCTCTAGAATTATTTACTGCACTTTCTTTTTGGGCTAAGATCTGCCCCTTTAATTTGCAAGACTAAGCTCTGTCTTGTCAGCATCATACTATTTCATCTTCATCGGCTGAAATATCACCAACTTATCCAAAGGCGTCATCGTTCGGAGGCACCATCTTCATGGCCCGAGAACACCATGTCATGGTCTGAGGATCTTTTTTATCATTTTGCATATCATTATTCAAGGGCATCATGGTTTGGAGGAACCATACTCATGAACCGAGAACATCATTTCATGGCCTGCGAATCCTGCATCAAGCAATCCATGGCCCATGACGTCATGGTCTGAGGACGTCATCCTTAACCATCTGAAGACATCATTCATGGTCCGACGGAAATTTGCATCATGTTTAAATTACGCACTATATATGCTTGTAGTGTTTATTTGCAAGTAATCCAGCGAATAGCGACCGTCCCGGCAGGAGCGATTCCGCTCCAGTTCTTCTAATTACCCAGTAAGCCGTTTATTCAATCAGTCCTATATGTTGCGTCCGTTCTTGTAAAAATCTCCATCGGTATGCTTTGCCAGTGACTCTTGAACTACATACGGCCTGATTCCTGTAAAACTAGGGATATGTAGGCAATTCAGAAACCAGGGTGCGGCCTAAACCTCTTCAAACCGCTTCGCTCTGTCAAAATTGGCCATCATGTCTTTACCCGACAACTCTTCCATCCTTCCCGGGTAAAAAGGGGCAGCTGTTGATACCCAATTTTTCCTTAAAACTATTTTAGAATTTGCATATATACCTTCAAAATCACTTTTCATAATGAATGATATTTTTCCGTAATTTTTCATATTTTTATCAATTTGTTTTCCTATTTCTCTAGTATTTTATAATTATTCATAAAGTATATTACAAATAATTTCAAAATATTTCCTAGCTCAATATATCATTTTTAATCTTCTTAGGATTAATTATTTCACAGATTAGCCAACTTGGCATTATTCTGCTATAATTACAACAATTTTGCAATTATAGCCTAATTGTACATTTTATGCCATTTTAATTCAATAGTTAGTCATTTTATATTTTAAATATTATTTAATTACCTTAATTTCACCTATTTAGTCTTAATTTCATTTTATATAATTATTAGCTATTTTATTAATTATTTTATCTTTTTTATGGGTATTTAACAAATAGCCATTCTTATTTAAATTGTAGCCTAATTAAACCTGGTCCCTAACCTAATTAAATAATCCATCATACCCCCAAGACCAATATCCTATCTATCCGGCCCAACTCAGAGTCAATCTTGATCGTTGATCAAATTTGATCAACGGTCCAAAGCTCTCCCTTCCTTAATTAGACCTAGACGACTACCCCCCATTCCTCTCATTTCCTCGCTCAATCGTCTCTCTATATCCTTGGTTCTCTCTAGAACCTTCTCACCTTCCCCTCTTCCGATGAGCTCTGTTCATCTTCTCCGGCTACCTCTCTCGCCGGAGACCATGACCTCTCACCTCTCCTAGCCTATGCCTCACCCCACATCGGCTTTGATACTGTCCTGAGGTCCTCAGGTGAACCTGGAGCGGTTCAACTCCTACCTATGTTCCTTCATGCCATTTTACGGCCACCCATGGCCGTCCGAGTAAGGTTCTTACACTTTCCGGTGGAAACCGGTAAAACCTTGAGTTTTTGTCTCCTCTTTGGGTTCTCTCTTCGAAACCCTAACTTCTAAAACCTCAGATTTTTCTAGATCTATAATAGATCTATACATATTTCAAGTTGTTTTGATGTTTTCTTTAAGGGTTTTCCATTTTTCCTAAAATGATTTTTATGTTCCAACTAGGGTTTCTAAGATACCTTTCTACAAAAATGATTTCTTCAAGTTTAAGGGTTCTTCTGAGATTCTTCTCGTATTTTTAAACGGTTTCTGTTAAAATCTCTTTTCATAGTTTAGTATGTTGTATGATAATCTTAGGTTTGCCTTTATTGATCTACTCTTTTGATTTGTATAAGTGTCTGTCTCTTATGAATACGTCATGATTTTTCTATGATTTTTATCCTATTTTTGCTCATCCGGGTTCTTGATTTTGGCTTCTTTTGCTTGTGTTGTAGTTGCTCTGTTTAATCCCTGTAGTTGTTACTGTTTTGTTTAGATGAATCTCTAATCCTATGTGATTTCTTGCTACTACAGTCATTAGGATTTCTGACTCTTTGATTCTCCCTGTTATATCATGTTCGTTTGTTAATTCCTTTAATCATTTACTGTGTGCTAGTATTGAATCCCTGATTCTATGTGATTTTTACTTGAATCTCTGATTTCCTGTCCTATTGTGTGTTTACTTCGTGTACTTACAGGAATCAACATTACTCATGTTCAAACCCCTAATTTCCTGTAACTGAACCTCTCATTGATCTTTTATGATGATTTTCTTACTGATTTACAACCTTTAAATTATTTCCTTGCCTTATTTAGGTCAACTATGCTGTCACACGGAGTCTTATATTATTTCCTTAATTGAAATATTCTAAACATAGCCTCAATTGCATGTCCCATACTTGTACTATGCTATATGCAGTCATATATGGTACCTTTCCTTATTTTCTATTTGCATAATACCGTTTGAACTTGATTCCGTCAATTAAGGGATACCTATGCTGATTTTGTACTGATTGATACGCAGTCCCTTAATTAAGGGTTAACTTTGATTCCTACCTTATTTTCTACTTGTTTTCAAAACTATATATACATTACTTCTCATTAACACAAACAAACAACTAATCTGTTAAGCTCTCTCTCTCACAACTAAAACTTGCTCTCTATTCTCTCTTCTTTGCTACTTGCTACTATTCTAAGTTAGCCGGCTACAAGCCAAGGCTAACTACTGTGCCTCTCCTATTTTTTCTTTGTGTTTCTGCTTTCTTCACTTCACTGGTATGTTCTAATTCAGATTTCAGTCCTCAACCAACATGTTTCTATTACCGTTGCAATTTATTGTGTTTCTAATCTGCTTCTATTTACTGTTCTGTTGTTCAACATGTAACTAAGATCCTGAATCCCCTCAACCTGTTAAGTTATGCTTTAATTGTCAATTACCAACATGTTTTTGTATATTTAGCACCTGTTTCGTATGTGAATCCCCATGCCTATGATTGGTACATTAGTGATCATAGTGTTAGCTATTTGGTCCTGTTATGTTAGTATAATCCTATACCCTACTGTATCCCCCAATCCCCTGAATCCTTAGGAACTTCTGATTGTGTGCTGCCTACTACATATTTGCCCTCACATGCTCTGTATTTGTCCCTCAAATCCCATTACCCCTGCTTGTGATTGTTGGACTATTCCTGGTCCTTTGTGTGATGTTGAACTTGTTGGTGTTCCTGCCCTTTTAGTGGTTAAACTTCTTTGTTATAAAACTATTCCAATCAAGTTTCCCTATTCAAAACTGTTTTCTTACTTACCTTTTTCAAAAATGTTTTATTACCTAACCTTTTCAAAACTATGTCGAGCACTCTCACATATAATCTTAGAAGTCTAGGTTCTTCCCCTTCTGTGTGAGTATTGCCTTGATACCCTTGATCTCCCTCTGAACTTTGACACACAAAGGCTGGCCATTCCACACTGCACTTACTCTATCTTGGCTATGAAATCTGGGTGTGAGCACTGCCCGGGAGCCCTTGAGGTACTTAGGGAACTCTGACACACCCGGATTGTGAGAAAGGTTGTGAAACAACACTTGGCATTGAGGACCTGGAGATTTGGGCCTATTATGAAGGCTCCCTATAGTTAAATTATTGTTTTCTTATTTCTAGTTATGTAATTTATACAAATGTCCTGTAATAACTATTTGTAAACAACTATTGGGGATGGACAGTGCAAAGGGAAACAAGTAGTTATGCATGTTATAAATATTAAAGGGTAGAAACCATGCTATTAGGTTTACATTCCTTATTTGCACAATAGAATCATGTTTAGGACAATATGTGCAAAACATATCATGCAATCATGCTATTTGGGCTTTATAAACACTGTTTCAGCATCTTGTTTTAGTACTGTCATTCATCACTTAGAAAAATTCTGTGATAGGGTAAATAATGTTAATAATTGGTATCTTCTGCAATCATGTTTCATATTGCTATGCGCACTTAGAGATCATGTTTAGGATAAACGACACTAAAATAAACTGCCACTCTTGCATATTCTGAAATCGTGCTTAATGCTGTAATTATTGTGCATTTAGAAATCCTGCTTAGGATTCTGTATACTGCATCCCTACCTGTGCATTAGATACCATGTCTTAGGATTTAATTCATACTCTCTTAACAACACCTAGTCTAAGTACTGATGCATGTTATTTTACATCTAGGCAAGTCTTAGGTAATCAACCATAAAGAAACAAAACCAGAACTGTCCTTTGTGATTAGTGTTTAACTGTCAGCATGCTAAAATCAGTAGGCAAGACTGATTAGGACTTCCTCGCTGAGTTATGAAACAAAAGGCCTTATTCTTTGACATTTTTAAATCACTTAGATACCATGCTTTAGGATTCTGAATTAATATGGACCTTAGTTGTTTATGAGACATGATGTTTATGTGTATTGTGTGTGGAGGAATACTTGAGCCTTTATCTGCTTTCCATGCTTTCCCTTTATCTGCAGTCCTAATTGTTTATTATATGCCGCCTTAGCATTTTCACCCCTTAAAACCTGAGGGTCTGCCTAGCACCTCCTTTCGGATAGGAGTCCTAATTTCCTCTGGGACTGATAGGAAGGGACGGGTAACAACATGCAATAGAGGTCGAGACCAACACTCGATTTAGTTACTTTCATGGGGTGAGAACGGGTAGAATATGGATATGATGACCGGTGCGCTAATACCACGTGTAGCTCCTCTTTGAGGAGTGATTACCGGGTATTGCATTTATGTGATCTATATTATTATAAACCTAGGATACCTTTATATGCTTAGATCGTAATCCTTTCAAAATTTAATCTTCTTTACTATTTTCAAACACCTGCATGCTTAAGACTTAAATCCCCTCTTATTTGAGCCTTTATTTGTTTGTTTGCTAAGCCGTACAAATTCACAGAAACCATTTGGCCGGGAACCACACTTGTGGATCCGGAGGGGTGCCTAACACCTCCCCCTTAGGATAATTTCAAGCCCTTACCCAATATCTGGTTAGTAACGTAGTTTTAATTGAACCCCTTAGGTGCCCTAACGCACCGTTAAAATCGTTAGGTGGAGACTCTTCAAAATATGCAAACCCCTTTCCCAAAAGGAACGAGTTGTCTCAACCAATGCCATAAACCCTTTCAACCAGCCTCAAAAGGAGCACTTGCGAAAAAAAGAGGCGCGAAAACAGACTATGGGTGAGATTATCTTGAGGTTAACATATTTCTGCGAATTATAACAAGCGATAAATAAGTGTCATGAAGGATAAAGGGTATACAATTAAAGAAAACGAGTTTCGTTGAAAGTGGCTAATTTGGGATAAAATACGGGTCGAGCGATAATACCCGATAATTATAAACTAGTACCATGCAAAGGTACCATATGACCACGGTAAAGTACATATAAAATATATTAAAAATAAATAGAATTTTGTAATTTGAGGCAATTTTTAAAGTATGCAGATAATTGATTAATTAGCGGGTAGCGGGACATTACCTAGTTGATTATTAAATTATAAGATGATACATGGAAGCAAAGAAGCTCAAAGCATGTGACTAATTAGTCATGTAAGATCAATGGCATCTACGTGTATAACTCTTAAATAACTAAAGGTATGTATCAAGATTGCTCTCTTTTAAATTACATCTCCTTTATGAGATTGATAAAACTTTGGACAGAGAACAACAAAATAAGTCTTGCCTCCTCATTTCATTCATAGTTCAAAAGAAACGTTAGAAGCAGAAGTTCACTTCGTTCTTCAATATTCAACAGAGCAAAATTTCATTTCGTTCAAGAAAAATTCAAAGAAGAAGAAGCTTATTTTTGTTCAAAAACACTTCAGCGTAATTCCATCAAAACTTTGCGGTTACAAAAGAGTGCGGTGCAATCTTCGCCAAGAATATTATACGGAGTTTCTCCTACTCCAGGTGTGTTAAGGCTAAGCCCTTATTTCATTTTGCCTGATCTCGTCATTAAACAAGTTTGATAACTAGGCATAAAGAATAATTCATATCCCGGAATTTACGTATATTTTGCTAGTCTCGCAAGTTACGTATATTTTCCTAGTTTTGTAAGTTACAATATTCTCTTTATCGGGACTTCATATTCATTTGAGTATTTTTTTTCCAGTCAACTGAGCAGAAGTCTATATATACAGTATCATAGTATTTTCATTATCATCGAGCTATAATCGATGGGAAGACCCCTATTTGGCAACCTTTGATCAGATGGTAAGTTATATACCGAGCCTACTGTGACCGAGCGCCTATGAGCGAGCCCAGTTGGCCGAGATACAGAGCCTAGTATGTCCGAGTGCCTATGAGCGAGCCTACTATGGCAGAGCAGTTATATATATATATATATATATATATATATATATATATATATATATATATACCGAGCCTTATAGGGCTAGACAACTATTTTACTTATTATATTGAGAGAAATGAGTCAGTATCCGCAGGTAAGCATATGTGGAGATTATCATTTCAGTTTCAGCTTTCTGTATACTACCTTATATACTCGGTACATTATTTTGTACTGACGTCCCTTTCTGGGGGTGCTACATTTCATGCGTACAGGTTTAGAAAATAAACGGGTAGACCTCCTGAGTAGGCGTTGCCCGAGTTCATCTTTATCGGTAAGCTCCCCGTCCTTCAGAGTTGCCGAGTCTAGAAGTTTTGTGTACATCTTGTGTATATATGTATATAGGTTATGGGTAGGTCGAGGCCCCGTTCCGATCACAATACATCAATCATAAGAGGTTTGTAGACATATCCTGTCGGTTAGTGCAGTATGTTGGGCTTGTAGACCCTGTACATATATTTTGTTGGCTTGTCAGTTATGGTAATTATGACGGCCTTGCCGGCGCAGCTTTACGTTGACATTAGTAAGCATTAGTCTTCATTTAGTTTTATATTTTGCATCGCACATTATCTTGTAATGTGGCCCATATCCAAAGTATGACATTACATGTTCAGGGTCTCGTAGTCGCAAGGGGTACGCAAGGATAGGAGGGCACTGGGTGCCATCCCCTCCCCCAGACTCGGGGCATGATAAAAGTGGTATCAGATTAGTTCTATCCTAGGGAGTCTACAAGCCATGTCTAGTAGGGTTATAGATGTGTGGTGCACCACATTATATAAGCAGGGGACTACAGAGCATTTAGGAGTTGGTTACCCTTCTTTAAAATCTAAATCGTGCTGTAGAACTGGATTATAGGAAATTTGAGTTAAACTTACGCGGTGACGTTTGCATGTACAGATGACGGTAACTAGGAAGACTACGTCTAGCCAGAGGAGAGAAAAAACAGTAGGTGAAGGGACTAGCAGGGTACCCCCAATAGATGGGGCCCAATCGGAGTCGCAGGGAGAGACCCCTCCCCAACAATTAATGGCTCCTCCACCACCTGAGGAGATTCCTAGGGAGACCGCATATCCAGTTTCCCCTCCGCTTCCATCAGATCAGGACTTGAGGAGTGCAGTGCATTTGTTGGCACAGTTGGTAGCTACCCAGCAACAGGCTAGGGCATCCACCAGTGTAGGACCTTCTGAGGGATCTGAGAGTTCAAGGGTCCGAGAGTTTATTGCTTTGAATCCCCCAGAGTTCACGGGGACAGATCAAAGGTAGGACCCGCATGATTTCATAGATTAGCTTCATAGGATCTTTCGGGTTATGCATGCCACGGAGAAAGAGGCAGTTGAGTTAGCATCTTTTCGACTCCGAGATATAGCCATCCTTTGGTATGAGGGATGGGAAAGGTCCAGGGGACGTGATGCACCTCCTGCTATTTGGGAGAATTTTTCAGATGCCTTCCTTGACGAGTACTTACCGCGAGAGATCCGACATGCCCGACTCGATCAGTTTCTAGCCCTCAAGCAGTGCAATTGAGTGTTCGAGAATATAGTCTCCATTTTGCCTCATTGGCCAGATATGCACCATCCAAGTTGCTACTATGTGGGATAGAATCTATAGGTTTATAGCATGGTTGGCCCCAGAATTGACCGAGGCGTGTGCCACCGCTGATTTGCAGGATATTATGTATATCTCCCGGATTCACGCATTTTCTCAAAATATAAAAAGGGGTAGGCGTCAGCAGCAGGGTGCAGAGAGGACTGAGTTAGGGAAGCATAAGAAGATGAGATTTGTCTGGTCTTAGGAGTAGTCTCAGGGTAGTTACAGGCCCCAGTACATCGAACGACCACCTAGACCTCCGCCACCTCAGCTATAGGGGTACAGGTATGACCGTTATACTCAGTCAAGACAAGGTGAAAACTCCCAGGCATCAGGTTTACAGCGACAACGAGGTTCGGGGCAGACATGGCCATTCCCACCGCGGTGTGCCATCTGCAGTAGAGGACACTTGGGCCAATGCCGAGCCGGTTCCGATGATTGTTATACATGTGGACGTCCAGGGCATATGATGCATGATTGCCCAAATAGAGACTCTGGGGGTATGGCGCAACCAACAAATTCAGCAACATGATCAGCTATGTCTGTGCATCCTTTAGGGCGCTAGTCTCAGTCTTCAGATGGTAAAGGTCGAGGAAGAGGTAGAGGGTCCAGTTCAGGTGGTAACCAGAACCGTATCTATACGCTAGCAGGTCGACAGGACCAAGAGTCCTCACCAGACATTGTGACAGGTATGTTGACCATTTGTTCTCACGATTTTTATGCCTTGATAGACCCAGGATCTACTTCATGTATTACCCCATTTTTCGTGAGGAAATTTGATATAGTGCCTGAAATACTAAGTGATACTTTTGCAGTATCTACACCGGTCGAAGAATCGATTATCGCTAGACGCGTTTACCAAGGTTATACGGTATCAGTTTTTGGTCGTCAGACCTCAGCCGACCAAGTTGAGCAGAGATGTTGGATTTTGATGCTATCATGGGCAAGGACTGGTTGGCAGATTGTTATGACACAGTTGATTGTCGAGAAAAGACAACCAAATTTCTTTTTTTGGGTGAGCCAGTCCTTGAATAGGTAAGTAATACAGCGACACCAAATGTGGGTTTATTTTCTATCTGAAGTCGAGGAAAATGATCGCAAAAGGGTGCATTTATCATATTGTGCGAGTTAAAGATGCGAATGCTGGTATACCTACACTTCAGTCTATTCCAGTAGTCAAATAGTACGAGAATGTATTTACATATGAACTTCCAGGAATTCCTCCCGAGCGAGAGATTGATTTTTGCATTGATTTGCTTCCAGGAACACAACCAATATCCATCCCTCCGTATAGAATGGCACCTGCCGAATTAGAGGAGTTAAATGAGCAGTTAAAAGGTTTAATGGAGAAAGGTTTCATCAGACCCAGTACCTCACCTTGGGGTGCACCAGTATTGTTTGTACGGAAGAAAGACGGCTCGCTAAGGATGTGTATCAATTATAGACAACTGAACAAGGTAACAGGTAACTATTAAGAATAAGTATCCACTTCCAAGAATAGACGACTTGTTTGATCAGTTGCAGGGAGCTAGATGCTTTTCAAAGATAGATTTGGGGCCGGGGTACCACCAGGTCCGAGTTCGGGAGAAAGATATTCCCAAGACAGCATTCAGGACCCGGTATGGCCACTTCTAGTTCCTTGTTATCCTTCGGGTTGACGAATGCACCTGCCATATTTGTGGACTTGATGAATAGCCTATTACAGCCATATTTGGATCTGTTCGTGATAGTCTTTATTGTTGATATTCTGGTTTATTCACGTTCAGAGGATGAGCATGTGGATCACCTGCGAGCGGTACTCCAAACCCTCCGTCGTAATAAATTATATGCTAAGTTTTCTAAGTGTGAGTTCTGGTTGAAGTCCGTAGCATTCTTGGGGAACATTGTATCCGACAGAGGTATAAAGGTAGACACTCAGAAGATTGAGGCTGTGAAATCCTGGCCTAGACCTACCACTCTGACAGAGGTTCGTAGATTTCTAGGCTTAGCAGGATACTACCGGAGGTTTGTAAAGGGTTTTCTTCTCTTTCAGCACCATTAACGAAGTTGGCGCAGAAAACAACCAAGTTTCAGTGGACAGAGGCCTGTGAAGAGAGTTTCCAAGAGCTTAACAACAGGTTGACCTCAGCACCAGTTCTAGCACTTCCAGAGGGTCCAGATGATTATGCCATGTATTGTGATGCCTCAGGTGTCGGGTTAGGATGTGTCCTAATGCAACATGGGAAGGTAATTGCGTATGCTTCAAGGCAGTTAAGGAAGCACAAACGAAATTATCCGAACCACGACCTCGAGTTAGCTGCGGTTGTCCATGCACTTAAAATATGGCGACATTATTTATATGGTGTTCATGTTGATGTTTTCACAGATCATAAAAGCCTGCAATATATCTTCAAGCAAAAAGAGTTGAATTTGCGACAGAGGCGATGGCTTGAGTTATTAAAAGATTATGATGTTAGCATTCTCTACCATCCAGGGAAAGCTAATGTGGTAACAGATGCCTTAAGTCGCCGATCCATGGGTAGCTTAGCACATGTAGAGGCCGAGAAAAGACAATTAACTAGAGAGATTCATCAATTGGTTTGTTTGGGGTTCGTTTATTAGACTCTGACAATGGTGGAGTTGTACCCCAAAATACTACAAAATCATCTCTCATAACTAAAGTAAAATAAAGGCAGTACGAGGACCCAGATTTGGTCCAGTTAAGAGGGCGAGTTCCGCAGCAGAAAAAGCCGTTGTTAGAGTTCAAGGGAGATAGGGTTCTAAGATACATGGGTTGTCTGTGTGTTCCAGATGTAGCAGGGCTACGAGACAAGATTATGTCAGAGGCATATTATTCATGGTATTCCATTCACCCTGGGTCGACGAAGATGTATCATGACATTAAGGATGTGTACTGGTGGAACGATATGAAGAGGAACATTGTTGAGTATGTCTCTCAATGCCCTAGTTTCCAGCAGGTGAAGATAGAATACCAGAAGCCCGGAGGGATAATGCAGACGATAGAGATCCCGACATGGAAATGGGAGGCGATAAACATGGACTTTATGACAGGTTTACCTCGTTCTCATCGTAATTTTGATTCCATATGGGTGATAGTCGGTAGGCTAATGAAATCAGCTCATTTGCTACCGGTCAGATCTACATATACAACAGAAGATTATGCAAAATTATATATTAAGAAGATAGTGCGACTACACGGAGTACCAATATCTATTATATATGAACGTGAGTCTCAGCTTACAACGCATTTTTGGAGGTCATTTCAGAGAGGTCTAGGAACTTAGGTGAATCTCCACACAACTTTTCATCCACAAACCGATGGGCAAGCTGAGCACACTATTCAGACGCTCGAGGATATGTTACGAGCATGTGTGTTGGATTTTAAAAGAAGTTGGGATGAACATCTACTCTTATCGAGTTTTCATATAATAACAGTTACCACTCCAGTATCCAGATGGCTCCGTATGAGGATTTATATGGGGCAACTGCAGATCTCCTATAGGGTGGTTTGATGTTGGAGAATCTGGGTTACATGGGCCATACCTGGTCTAGCAGGCCATAGAAAAAATAAAGCTCATCCGAGAGAGACTGTTGACAGATCAGAGTCGCCAGAATTCATATTCTGACATGCGGCGACGAGATTTAGAATTTGGGGTTAATGACTGGGTATTCTTAAAGGTGTCACCTATGAAGGGTGTGATGAGGTTTGCCAAGAAAGGAAAACTTAGCCAACGGTATATTGGGCCTTATAGGATCATTCGGAGAGTGGGCCAAGTAGCCTATGAGTTAGAATTGCCCTCGAAATTGGAGTCTGTCCATCCGGTTTTTCACGTATCTATGTTAAATTATTGGGTTTCTACAGGAAGAGTTTGTAGTAGCGTTGTTACAAAGGCGACTCTGCCAAAGTTATAAAGATCCCGGAGAGTTAAACATTCGACGAATGTTTTTAAAGGGGGAAGGACGTTACATCTCGCGTTTTTCGTACGCTAAAAGTTCCGTCTTCAGTTAATTGACGCAGACTGGGGGTGAGATTATCTTGAGGTTAACATATTTCTGCTAATTATAACAAGCGATAAATAAGTGTCATGAAGGATAAAGGGTATACGAATTAAAGAAAACGAGTTTCTTTGAAAGTGGCCAATTTGGGATAAAATACGGGTCGAGCGATAATACCCGATAATTATAAACTAGTACCATGCAAGGTACCATATGACCATGGTAATATAATGTATAAAGTATATTAAAAATAAGTAGAATTTTAAGTAATTTGAGGCAATTTTTAAATTATG
>ML357847.1:0-112279 GCA_005239505.1 Nicotiana paniculata | reverse complement strand
CGAATAACAATATTCATGGCTAAACCACAACTCCAGAACAATGGGTGTTTAGCCACTCATGCTTTGATCAAACAAGTACATAAATGTGCATGAACTGCAAATACTTGAATAAAAATGAAGAAAACGATAATCCTTGCTCCTTCAATGATTCTGTGTGTGTATTTTTCTCCCAAAAGTCGTCTCTCCCTTCATGATATGTTTTAGGGTCTATTTATACGGTTGGGATAAACCCTACCCGTCTAAAAAGACTCCTATCCTGGATTGGAAACTCTAAAAAACCATAAAAACTCGGACCTCGCCGAAATAGGTACCCAGCGTTATGGCTCTAACGCCTGGGTAACGCCAGGCCACCCCAGGCGTTTTGGCTCTAACGCCCGGGTAACACCAGGCTACCCCAGGCGTTTTGGCTATAACGCCTGGGTAACGCCAGGCTTGGCCCAGATTACTCCTTTTCGACTCTTGCACGTATTTTCCGACGTTTATGCTCTCATTTAGCTCGGCTTCCATTTTCAACTCACCTGCACATTAAATAAACTCCATTAAGCACACATGACGTGTATTTTTATCATTAAAACACCTAAAATTCACGGTATATAATGCTAAAAATCATGAATTCTAGCCACGCATCAACAGGAAAAATACTTCAGGTATGACTCACTTTCTGGGTTCATGCCTTATGTCTTGGGCTACCATGAAACAAAATTCAGTAGCCCTGTCTACTGCTGAGGCTGAATATATGGTTGCAGCCTCATGCTGTTTCCAGTTGCTATGGATCAAGCAACAACTCATGGACTTTGGTATTGATGTGGGATGAATTCCTATTTTTTTTATAACACTAGTGCTATTAGTATGACGAAGAACCCATCATCACAAAAGGACTAAACACATAGATGCTAGGCACCATTTCCTAAGGGTTAACTATGAAAAGGGAATGATCTCAATCGACTTTTGTGCTACTGATCATCAAATTACTGATATATTCAATAAAGCACTTAGTAGGGAGCATTTGTAGAGAAACATGCTGGCATTAGGGATGATTAAGATCACCTGATTGAAAAAAAATTATATAAAAAAAAAAAAAAAATTTGGCTAGAAAATTTTAATTAGGTACTTAATCAGATTAATAATTACTCAGCATTAGGTATTTATTGCCGTACTTTTGTGCCATGTATTAACATGATTCCCTGGATACTAATAATGTTTATCTATCTTTGTAAGTTGAGGCAATTTAAAGATTTCTAACAGGATGAACCTGGTTCATCCATGCTGATTCATCTGACTGACAAGGTACATACTCTTCTCCATATATTAATTCAATTACAATCATACATGAGCAGGGTTGTTTCCATAATTGGTTGAAATTCAAATACTTCATAATCACACAAATTGAACCAGTTTCAAGAAGTCTAGTCTTCACTTAGTTAGCCTAGGTTAGGGGAAAATTAAATGTCTAGTCAAGTTAGTCCTTCGGCGATTAGACTCCTACTTGAGTACAAATTCTGCAGGTTGAAATCTCCCTAGCCACATCTTATAAACGGTCATCATTACTCTTCTCTTCATAAAGCTACCTTCAAACCAAGTTCAACTCATACTACACAATCCAAAACTGATAACTAGCCTTTTCTTCCTAACGATACATAATGTCTTCACCACCACCATCTTCTTCTTCTTCTTCTTCTTCTAATTCATCACCTAATCGTGATTACGATGGAGGACATTCTGAATCTGTCTCCAATTCTCCATCCGTTTACAGTTCTGAATCACCAAAAATTTCATCAACCCTTAAATATACACCCATTCATGAACCCACTCCAAACCCTACTCCTGCTCCCAAGAATCGTCGTGTCAAAGTTTTTTCCTGGAAATCTATTGCTTCTGGGGCTAGGGAAAAATTCTTGGAGGATCTTATTAAAGTAGACAAAGGTACTAAGTCAAATTCGTCCAGTGAATCCTTTAAATCATCCAATGAGGGAGATGCACCTGGTTCAACCAGTTTTGTAAAAGGTAATCTTGAAATCAATTCTGAATTTACTTCTGCTGATAAAAGATTCATTTTGGTTGGGTCTGTTACTTATTTTGAAATACTTGGAAGGCATAGGGGTGGTAGAAAAGAAAGAATTCTTGAGAGAGAGGGAAAATAAGTTGTGAGGGGATCAGGGGAGGATGGTACCACGCTGGTTATGTAAATACCCGTAAAATTTTCTTGTTTAAAAATAATGCCCGAATGAGTCCCCGAGTTGTTTTTATTGTGAAATTTTTTTAAAAGGGACCTAAATTGAGTAAAAAGTACCCCGAGACTTAACGAATAAAATTTCCCAGATAGTGGGCGTTATGCGGCGCACTATGCGATCGCATAACGTGTACGCGGACCGCATAATGGTCGCATACCCGGGCGGACCACTGCCCCATTTGAGGTCAACTATGCGGTCCAATATACGATCACATTTCAGTTCTGCGGACCGCATAGCTGTCACATTGTTGCCTTTGATTTTGGGAGGGAAGTTATGCGACGCATTAATTTACAATCGGATAAAGTGTATGCGGACCATATAATGATCGCATACCTGGGCAGTCTGTTTTGAATTTTGGCCCATCTTGAGGGCCATTATTCGGTCGATTCTGCGGACCGAATGTCAGGAATGCGATCGCATTCCTGACCGCATTCTTGTGTGGGGCCCTATTTTTCTAATTTGTAAAAACCGACCCCAATTCATTAAAATACCCCTCCCCTTCATTTTTAACCATTTTCTGATATATTAGAGAAAGGATAGAGTGGGTTCTAGAGAGATAAAGTCCCAACTCTATCAAATTGGTCTTCCTTCATCACTCAAGCTTGGAACTAATCAAGTAGGACACAAATTTCTTCACTCTAAGAGGTAAGCTTCTACCTCATTAACATTAATTTCCAGATATTTTTAAAAATGAAACATGGGTATGATAGTTCATAAAGATGGGGTTAAGAATCTCGCATGCATGTACCCAATTTATCATAATCTAGTAAAGGAAAATAGGTTGGAGTAACCTTTCACCAAAAATGGGTTATTTAATCTAAAGGAACACTGATAGAAAGCTCAAATGAGTTCAAGACATGTTCATGATTCCTAATTCCAAGTTTAAATGTGTCGCATTGTGAATTAGATTTAAGGTACTAGAAGGTCCGGTGATTTGAGATAGAAATTAAGGAAAAATCCCGATTCGAGGTATGTATGGCTAACTTTAACCTTTGTAGAATCCTCTTGTTGGGTCCGAGCATACGACATGTGTGCCTTGTTTGAAGTATGCAAATTGATTGTTCAAATGTGTTGATACGTAAAATTCTATTCTCTGATTGTCTTAGTTGATTGTCATACTACCGTGCTATATGAGGTTGTGGAAAGTGTTTTGATGTGCCTATCATATTACGTGCAAAGCTCGTAAATGCTCGAGGGTATCGATATGAAAGTATGTGTAAATGAATGAAAGAATGTTGATGTGCCCAAGTGTGGGAACGTATATAATGGATAAAAGCCGTGCGTGGAAAGTAATGAAAACAAAGGGTATTGTGAAATGATGTAAATCAGTTGAACGATTATGGAAACACCGTGTACATGAATTACTGCTTGGTGAGAATTATGGTGCCTCAGGCTCAAATAAACAAATTGTTGATATAAACTCTTTTTCCTTGAAATGATGATTCTTGTGATGTAATTGTTTGTGGTTGTTGTTGTGAATTTAAATTGTCAGGCAGGGTCGGGTTGCGCGCCGCAACGCGAAGTAATAAGGTTGATGGGTTGTGGTGATAAGGGTGGACGAGGTAATAAGGGTGGCCGAGGTAATAAGGATGGAATGTGATCATTATCACTACTAAAATGAAAATCTATGAGCTCTTGAATATGATGATGTTGAAAAGGGAAAAAGGAGAGATTGTGAAACTTGTTTGATTTTGGTTATTTCTTTCCACGTGCATTGATTAACTGGTTCTATTACTGTCTCTTAATTGTGTACTGTTTGATTGTACTTGGGATAAATTTTGTTCATATATACTAGTACTATTCCACAGTACTAATGTCCCTTTTTCCAGGGGCGCTACATATTTTATATGGATGTAGGTGGGTCCATAACAGGTAGCTCAGCTCGCCGTTAGTGGTGCTTTCTCCTCATCCTTTTTCAGTTGTACTAGTGAGCCCCACTTCCTCTTGGGTCCATGTGTAGTTCATGCCATCTCCTTTTGAGTATATTATGTATTATAAGGTATAGCCAGGGCCTTCTTGCCGGCAAGTATTGTATAAACTCCTAGTACTCTTAGAGGCTCCGTAGACGCTATGTGGGTGTATATATATATTTTGGGTAGTGGTTGTATTTTCTCGTAATCGTGGTCCATGTTGGGAAGTGTTGTATCTATTATGTATGTTTTGGGAATCTAGCACATTAATGTAAAATGAGGAAAAAATTGGATTTATTGTGTTAATCACACACTTTTAAGCTTATCTTATTGTTTCACATAAATAATGTTTGCTATAAACACGGGGAAAACGCGTTGAGTAGGAAAGGAAAATCACGTTTGCTTGTCCGGGTTCACTCGGTTAGGTGCCGGTCTCATCCCTCGATTTTAGGGCATGACAGGTTATCTGTGGTCCCATTCCTGAAACTGTTGGAGAAAACGTCACAGATTTAGGGGGAAGCATAGTTGAGGAAATTGCAGCAGGTCTTGCAAGTCTGAAGAAAGGAACAGATGAACCTGGTTTATCTGGGAAAGAAACATTGGCTGAAAGGCTGAAGAAACTGGGGGAGTCCTATAACCCCAAGAAAAGAAGGACTCAGAAGCCCAAGAAGGCAAGTCACCCAGTTCCTTCAAAGAAGAAACATTTCTGAAGTTGCTGATGTTCCTGCTCCAAAAGTAAGAGCTACTCATAGCACTGTGAGGGATGAAAGAGAGAAATTGGAAAAGTCTCTGAAAGAGAGCAAGAAGAAAAAGGCAGCAAAAGGAAAAGCAAAAGTCGGAGAGCCTGTTGAGGCTATTGAGATTGAAGAGATGACGTTGGACCTGGTCCAATAGGAGGAGCAGCCTGCTCCACGTGTAGTTGAGACACCAAAACCCAGAAAGGCTAAGGCTTCTTCAAAGAAGTCAGCTAGAATGTCTGTCACACTAACAAGATTTGTTAAGAGGACCAGGGCCAAGCCAAAGAAAGTGAAAATTGTTGAGAAAGAGGATGATGATCCAGACTGGATTGGAGAGGAGGAGAAGGAAATAGGAGAGGTGACTGACAGAGTTACCATGTTTGGAAAGAGAAAAATACTGAAGGGTAAGTTGATGAAGGATCTAGAGGAGCCTGGAATGCAATATCTGCTAGAAACTCTGGAGGTGCAGGGTTGGAAGGACATGGTCCTTCGCATGGAAGGTTGGCTGGCACGGGCTGAGTTGGTAGAATTCATGGGAAATAGCATTGTCAAGGAAGGCAGGTTCACCTCCATGGTCAAAGGAATTGAAGTTTCCTTTGATACTAAAGAACTAGGTGTTATTCTGAACATACCAGATGAGGGCTATGAGGACTACACAAGGCAAATATGGCCTTGTCTAGATGAGATGTCCTCAGAAATCAACATCACCAGATTCTTTAGTGATAGTGAGAAGGAGATTGAACCCAGGCCGGTTTACAAGAGTGAAATGAAGCCAGAGCACAAGCTAATCTTTGAGTTCATCATTAAGTTCCTACTGCCTAGACAAGAAAGAAGGAACATTGCAAATTATATGGATCTTACCTTGATGAAGTGTTTGTACAGGGGAAAGCAAATAAATTGGCCAGCTTTCATCATCCAACTCTTGGACAGATTTGTGAATGGAACCAAAGCACACGCAATTCCATATGGCTTCATTCTGAAAACAATGCTTGCACATTTTAGGGTTCCAGTGAAGAAGGCTGAGATGGCTACTGCCAAAGACCAGTTTGGGAAGGAAACTTTGCTTACATGTGACTACAATGTATATGTTCCTGTGGATGAACCTGGTTCATCTAGAACCAGTCAACAACAAAGTTAGAACTCTGGTGCAGGAAAACGAGACTAAGGATATGGAGATCCTTCGTTTGAAGTCTCGTGTGATTGAGGTTGAAGCTGAGCGGGATGCTCTTAGGGCTGAATTAGCAAAGGAGAAAGAAAAGAACGAGGGTGTTCTTCAGCAGATGCTTCTCTCCTACAATCCAAGACCACAACCTCCCCTGCACCTTCCCATCTTTAGGCAGTCCAGAGCTTCCAAAACCCCTCTTTAGACTAGTTGTTCAATTTCAGTTAGTTTTTCTCTGTTTTTGCTCATGGTTGGTTTGTTTTTGTTTTTCTGTATGGTGGTTAATAATTGTTCCTAATCAATGAAGTTTTCTTCTAGTTATTGAGTTATCTCAATTTCTTAGTTAGCTAACATTTATTGGCGTCTTGTGTTGATTAATCATGCTTTGCACATGCAGTTGCCTCAATGGCCATGCGTAATAATTAATAAATCTGGTAAGTATATCATTTTGCAAACTTTTCGATGATTCCAAAAGGGGGAAGATATGTGCTGAACTTTTTCATTTTTTTGTGTGATATTTATAACCTAATGAACTTGGATTCTCTACGATTAATGCTTAAAACCATACAAAGTGTTTAAAGTGTATACAAGATTAAGCACAGAGTTTGTCATCATCAAAAAGGGGGAATTTCTTGACCACGTCACTGTACAATTTTGAAGATTGACAAATGGCTGACCAGTTGAACCAGGTCTATCAGAACACACATCTTGAACTGAATAGTTGGCACATGAACCATATATGCATAGGAGATATTTGTGAATGTGAAATAGCAATGAAACAAGAGATTGACTCCTAATGCGAAAAGGTTGCAAACTGATGAGAAGATTGAAGTCAAATTCACCAAGGAAAGTAACAAAAGAAAGAAAGTTGAGTTTGATACAAATTTGTTCACCCAGGTAGAGTTGGACTAGAATTGGACAACAAGCTCAACTGACTCTATAAATAGTTGATGTATTTCTGCTGGAATTCTACACGCACAAAAGCTGAAGTGAATCAAAGTCTGAAAGCAAAGTTCCCAGAGTTATTTTGCTAGAAGAATCATTGTGCGATTAAAATGCTACAGTTCAACTAGAAGAACCAGTTCTATATGATTAATTATTAAGTCTAGTTGATTGTAGTAGGAGTTTTAATATTGTATCTTTTCAGCTTTATCTAGAAGCAATTGTAATAGGTACGCATTGTTCAAGTTAGAGTTAACTTGAAGCTTGTAGAATTAGCTAAGGGCTAGTTACTACAAAAGGATTAGAGTTAGTCCTAGGATTACAAAAGATTTTATTTTGTAATTCCGTTTGGCTCAAATTTTACAGTGAAGAGTTTGAGCAAATCCTACTGAGGAGTAGGTCGTGGTTTTTTCACCTTTTGAGCCATGTGTTTTCCACGTAAAAATCTTTGTGTTTTTACTTTACTGCTTTTAATATTCCACAACAGTAGAAGTAAGTATATCAAGAAGAACCAGGTTCTTCTATTAAGACAATAGTTGAAAATTGGGTACCACACAAAGTAACTTAACTTCTTGTGTCGTATTGACGTCTAAAACATCAGAGGATGAACGTCTGTTTAAGTGGGGGGAATGTAACGACCCGACTAGTCATTTTGAGCTCTAGCGCGTCGTTCAGCAATTTAAGGTCATGAGCAGCTCCGTTTGAGGTATTATGACTTGTAGATGTGGTCGGAATTAAATTTCGGGAAGTTCGGAGTCAAAATGGAAAGAAAATTCTCATTTCAGAAGCCTTAAGTTGAAGAAATTGACTAAGATTGGAATTTTGAGGAAACGACCTCCGAATTGGGGTTTGAAGGTTCCTTCAAGTTCGTATGATGATTTCAGACTTGGGCGTATGTCCGGATTGGGTTTTGGACAACCCGGGAGCGTTTCGGCGTATATTGTGGAAGTTAGTGTTTTAGAAGGATTTCATAAATTTGGGTTGGAAAGAATTTCGGGGTTATTGATGTCTGTTTGGGATTCTGAGCCTGGGAATAGCTTCGTATGGTGATTGTGGGGTTGGGAGCGCAATCGGAAGTGAATTCGGATGTCCGTAGGTCATTTTGAAGTCATTTGGCTAAAGATAGAAATTTGATGATTGTTGAGAAATCCGACTGGAAGTGGAAATTTTGATATCGGGGTCGGAATGTGATTCCGGAAGTTGGAGCAGATCCGTAACGTCGAGTATGACTTATGTGAAAACTTTGGGGTCAATCGGACATGATTTGGTAGGTTTCGGCATCGGAGGTGGACGTTTGAAATTTCAAAAGTTCATAAAGTTGAATTTTAGTGCGATTCAGATTTCGACATTGTTTGATGTGATTTGAAGCCTCGAGCAAGTCCGTGTGACATTATGGGCTGAGTCGTGTGATTGGATGAGGTCCCGAGGGCCTCGAGTTTGTTTCAGGGTGGTTCCAGGTTATTTTCAATTGTTTGGTTGCTGCTATTTTCTGGTGTTTTGGGGGTTCAGTGTGATCGCAGCCTTAGTTGTGCGATTGCGGAGAAAAAATTCGAGGGCTGGAAGTTTGGCTAGTGCAAACGCAGGGTGGTGTATGCGAATCACAGCTGTAAGCATGCGAATGCAAAGGAGGATTCAAAGGGGCAGCAAGTTTGGCCTATGCGATCGCAAAGGCCTTCATGCGATCGTATTGAGGGGAAGTGCTGGGCAGTGTATCATTTTAAAATGGGATATTTGGGCATTTCTTCATTTTTTTTTTCTTTTGGCTTGGGAGATTTTGAGGAGCTTCGAGGGAGATTTTCTTCAAGGATAACAAGGTAAGTTAGTCCAACTCATTTCAAGTTAAATGCATGGCTTAGGTTCGGATTTAAGTGTGGGAATTTGTGGAAATTGTGGGATTTGGAAGAAAACCTAGAATTTGATATTTTTTATGTTTACCACGAATTTGAGCATGGAAATTAGAGTAGATTGTATATTTGGACTAGTAAAGCTATGGGTAGAGTTTATCTTCGAGAAATTTCGGAATCCGGACACGTGTGCCCGAGGGCATTTTGGTCAATTCACTAAGAGGAGTTGGGAAATTATATAATTTTAATTTGTTACGAGTATTAGAGTGAATTTTCATTGCTTTGCCCGTTATATGGTAGTTTTGGGGCGTTGTGCATCCACTGGAGCCGTCAGAAGGGCTTGGAAGACAGTTATAGAATTTTGGAGCGAGGTAAGTCTCATTTCTAACTCTGTGAGGGGGAATTATTCCCATAGGTGAACTGAATGAATTCATTCTATTATTTGCAGGGGCTAGGTACGCACGAGGTGACGGGAATCCGTGCGTAGCTACTATTATGCCATGTCCGGGTAGTCTAGGACCCACTAGCATGCTTTACTTGTTGTACTTGTGACCTTGTCAATAAAATATCATGTGATGCTTTCAATTAGTATCTAAACGTCTGAGAAGGATAGATTTTACTTTCTTAATCACCTAGAAGGAGAATTGATTCTTCCTTGGATAATTGTGTTTCGGATAAATCTATAGAGTTTGGAACCCTGTCTAAATTGGCAAGTAAATCTCCAAAAAGGTTTTAAATACTATTCTCATGTTTATTAAAAGGAGAATTTTATCACTTCATTGGACAACTAATTTTACTGATAAAAATGTGGTTTATTGGTGTGAATATGTGTAAGTTTGGGTGTCTGAGTCGCATGTATGATTTGCGAGCAGGATGACCTTGTATTTATGTATATTTATATGGGAACCCAAGTCGCAGGTATGTTCCGCGAACGAGGTATCCCTAGTATTATGTTAATCGCGTCGCATGTTCGGTTCGCGAGCGGGGCAGATAGATGCATCTATGGTTCGGGCCGTTCGACCCTCGGCAGTGCACATTTTATTATTGTTGGTCCGCGCCGTTCGACCCTCGACATTTTCTTGCGCATGATGATTGCTGCGTATTTCATGTAATTATTATTGTTTATTGGCTAAGGAGTTTTAAATTGTCAAACTGAATGACGAAGATTTAAAGTGTTAAATGTGGAAGGAGTTTATATTATTTATTCCTGATTTTAATAAATTGCCTATGACATACATGCTTAGTGTCTCACTTGATTATACTAAATTGACTTTAGCAAGTGTCTAATTCGACCTCTCGTCACTACCTCTCTGAGGTTAGGCGGGATACTTACTGAGTATACGTTGTTTTCGTACTCATGCTACACTTGATGTGCATCTTTATTGCATAGGAACTTTCATATCGATGTGGCCGACTTGGAGACTTAGGTGAGCTGCATCATCCGGAGGCGACCCGCAGCCGATAGAGTCTCCCTCATATTGTATTTATTTTCATTTTAAATTCCTTGTCCAATTTGTATTTCAGACAAGCTTTGTAGTATTTGTGAAATTCTTAGAATTTGCTCATGCACTTGTGACACCGGGTTCTGGGATGTGTTTGGGATGTATTTGTCACGACCCCAAATCCTAAGCCGGTCGTGATAGCGCCTATGGTGGAACTAGGCAAGCCAATATATCACATGTTCACAATTTCTTTTAAAAATCCCATTTCCGAAATCTGAGCATTTCATAAATATACAGAAACTACTGAATAAAATAGTTAATCATAATACAATACTACCAACCCCAAAACCCCGAGCCAACGTATCATGAGCATCTAGTGAAATAATCCAAAATAAAATATTATAATACAAAACACCGAATCAAAGTTAAATACAACAGGAAGGGAAAACAGAGATGCTGCGGACGCTGGACAACTACCTCTATATCCCGCAATCTGGGCTGCGGAATAAAGGCTAATGCTCGATGTCTGCTCCTGAATCTGCATAAAGAGGTGCAGGGAGTAATGTGAGTACACCAACTCAGTAGTAATGAAGATAATTCAGGTCTGAGCAGCAAGAACATATAAAATAAAAATCATCAAATCACAGGAGGCACAACCTTACTTTCCAATGGTATAACATAGATGTATGAAATCTTCATGACTTAAAAATCGACTTCCGAAAAACCCTTTAAAAAAATATATTTTTCAACAACTTCAACAGAAAGGTTTAGTATAAACATGAATTGAATCATATAGAGGCCCCTCGGGCAAAACATGTTTCGTAAGCTTAAAGTGAAAGTGGTAGATTCATCAGTAGCCCCTCAGGCATAAATACCAAAGTATAACATGTAAAATGACAAGTAAGTAAGAAAGATGAACACATGAAGGTTCGCCCCTCGGGCAATATCTCAGAACAGTACAAGCCCCTCGGGCTCACTCTCAGAATAGTATCATAATAAGCCCCTGGGGCATGCCTCACAGTCACTCGTAATCAGTCACTCATCACCTCACAGTCACTCATACCTCCCAATCACTCGTCACTCGGCACTCGCACTCAGTAGGTACCTGCGCTCACTGGGGGTGTGTACAGACTCCGACTTCAGAGAGGCTCCTTCAGCCCAAGCGCTAATAAACAGCCAATAAGGCATCAATCACTCTCAGGCTCTCGGCCTGGCTCATATCATAAATATCCTCACAACATTGGCCCTCGTCTGCACTCAGTCAGACACTCTCAACATGCCACTCGGGCCATAAAAAAAATGGGGTTCTCGACCCAATTAGTATTTCATTTCAAGAAATCGTAATGTCATCAAATAGGAGTGTCAAAAATTTCACAAGAAAGACTGAGCGAAAAATCATAGTTTCAAAGTAGTGAGAATATCAGTAAAATAGCCCCCAAGGGGTTAAAACAAGTCGACATTAGGCCCCCAACATGGCTCACAACCCTAATATTACACAATTCTTTTAGAACATAATTAACATAAGGCTTTGAGTAAATATGCAACTCATTAGTCGCCGCAAAGAGGACCTAATCCAATCCAAGAGTCAGTACGCACCACATATTCGTCATTCAACATGTGTGCCATTCTAGAAACAGTAAGAAATACGAAGTGCGGGGTTTCACACCCTCAAGACAAGATTTATAGCCATTACTTACCTCTACCGGGCCGCTACACTAGTCCGCAATGCACTTGCCCTTCAAATTGGCTCCCGATTGCTCCGAATCTATCCAAAACCAGTTAACATTGTCAAAATATACTCAAGGAACAAAACCCAATCGAAAATTTTCAATTTAATCAAAAATCTCGAAATTCAGCCAAACCCGAGCCCCGGGCCCACAATTGCCCATCCAAAACCTCAAAAGAATTTCCAATTCTTTCCTCCCATTTTTCAACTTTTTCCTACTTAAATCCTTAAATTTTCAAGCCTAATCCTAACAAAATAGCATAGGAACGAGATTAACAACCAAAGAACTTACCTTTGCTGAAGAATCTTGATTTTCTCTCTCAAAATCGCCTTCAATGGACTCCTCCCGCATGCAAATTTGATGAAAAATAAGAATTTCGCGGAGGGGTCCTTTTTATATTATTTTGCCCAGCCATTTCCGCTCCTGCGGACAATTGGCCGCACCTGCGGACCCGTACCTGCGGTCCCGGGTGCGCACATGCTAAAACTCACTTAACGGGCCAATCCCGCACCTGCGACCATTTCTCCGCATCTGCGGCATCGCAGGTCCAATGCACCTTCCGCACCAGCCACAACGCAGGTGCGACAAATTCCTCGCACCTGGGGACCTCTCCTTACTCAGCCAAATCTCGCACCTGCGGAGCCCAGTCAGCTCCTGTGGAACCGCACCTGCGGCTCCCCTTCTGCAGTTACGAAAACACCAGCAACCTAAAAATTACCAAAAATCACTCCAAACATCCCGTCAACCATCCGAAATCAATCTCGAGCCCCTCGGGGCCCCAACCAAACATACCAACACACCATAGCATTATTCAAACATAGTCGAGCCTTCAAAAAACCAAAAACAACACGAAAACACCAAATTTACATCAAATTCAAGACTAAGAACTTTTAAACTCATAAATTTCGCCAACTACGCCAAAAAACATCCAATTGACCTGAAATTTTTCAGACATATCCAAAATGACATTACAAAACTGTTCCAACTTCCGGATTTCCATTCCGACCTCGATAGACTATTTTCCACTGTCAACAGGAAATCGCCAAAAACTAACTTTTGCCAATTCTAGTCTAATTCTACACCGGACATCACAAAAATATTCTGAACACACTCCTAAGTCTCAAATCGACTAACAAAGCTATCCAAGCCATAAAATCCGCATTCCGAGGTCGTTTACCAATAAGTCAACTCTCAGTTGACTTTCTCAACTATTAGTCTACTTTAAAAAGCTAAATGCCTAAACTCTCACCATAACCACTCCAGACCAAAACCAACTGATCCAACACATCAAAAACAGGATAGCGATATATACCAAATGCAGAAATAGGGGAAAGGAGGTAAATCTCACGAAATGACCGGTCGGGTCGTTACATCCTCCCCTTTTTAAACAAACGTTCGTCCTCGAACGTGTCTAGAAACATACTTGGAGTCTCAAATAAGTGAGGATATCTGTCCCGCATCTCCCGATCGGTCTCCCAGGGGACATCCTCCACCCGCTACCCTCTCCACTGAACCTTCACTGAAACTATACCCTTAGACCTCAGTTTCCTGACCTGTCAACCCAAAATAGCCACTGGCTCTACCTTATATGACATATCACCTTCGAGCTGAACCGTGTTGAAGTCTAATACATGGGAAGGGTCACCAACATACTTCCGGAGCATCGAAACATGGAATACTGGATGAATACTCGATAAACCGGGAGGCATAGCAAGCCTATAAGCCACCTCCCCAACCCCCTGAAGTACCTCAAATGGCCCAATGAACCTAGGACTCAGCTTTCCTCTCTTCCTGAATCTCATAATACCCTTCATGGGTGACACCTTCAGCAACACCTTATCTCCAACCATGAAAGACACATCTCGGACCTTCCGGTATGCATAACTTTTCTGCCTGGACTGCACCATGCGAAGCCGCTCCTGAATCAACTTTTCCTTACTCAAAGCATCCTGAACCAAGTCTGTGCCCAATAGCCTAGCCTCGCCTGGATCAAACAAACCAACCGGAGATCTACACCTCCTACCATACAAAGCCTCATACGGAGCCATCTGAATACTCGACTGATAGCTGTTATTATATGCAACCTCCGCTAGTGGCAGAAACTGATCCTACGAACCACCAAAGTCAATCACACAAGTACGCAACATGTCCTCCAAAATCTGAATGGTAAGCTCCGACTGCCCGTCGGTCTAAGGATGAAACGCTGTGCTCAACTCAACCTGAGTACCCAAATCTCTCTGCATGGCTCTCCAAAACTAAGATATGAACTAAGTGCCTCTGTCGGAAATGACAGAAACTGGAACCCCATGCAAACGAACAATCTCCCTGATATAAATCTTATGTAACCTCTCCGATGAATACGTAGTACCAACAGGAATGAAGTGCGCGGACATGGTCAGCCGATCCACAATGACACATATAGCATCAAACCTCCTCGATGTCCGTGGGAGTCCAACTACGAAATCCANTTGAGTTACCGAGCCACAAACTCCACAACATCCTTCTTCATTCTCCTCCACCAATAATGCTGCCTCAAATCCTGATTCATCTTCGCGGCACCCGGATGGATGGAATACCGCGAACTATGAGCCTCTACTAGAATCAAATCTCGAAGCCCATCTACATTGGGCACACAAATACGGCTCTGCATCCTCATGACCCCGTCATCACCAATAGCCACGTATCTGACATCACCGCGACGGACCCGGTCCTGAAGAACAAGGAAATATGGATCATCATACTGGCGTGCTCTAATTTGATCGTAAAGAGAAGACCTGGAGACTACACAAGCCAATACCCGCGGGGGCTCTGATAGATCCAATATCACCAAATGACTTGCTAAGGCCTGAACATCAAGAGCTAATGGCCGCTCTACTACTGGAAGGTAAGCTAAACTACCCAAACTCTCTGCTCTGCGACTCAAGGCATCGGCCACTACATTGGCCTTCCCCGGATGATATAAGATAGTGAGGTCATAATCCTTGAGGAGCTCTAACCATCTCCTCTGACGCAAATTCAAGTACTTCTGCCTCAACAGATACTACAAACTGCGATGATCAGTGAAAATCTCACACTGCACTCCATACAAATAATGCCGCCAAATCTTCAAGGCATGGACAATGGCAGCTAACTCAAGATCGTGCACTGGATAATTCTTGTCGTTCACCTTCAACTGTCTGGACGCGTAGGAAATCACCCTACCGTCCTGCATCAATACTGATCCCAAGCCAACTATAGAAGCATCAAAATAAACGGTGTAAGAACCCAAACCAGCAGGCAAAACTAGTACTGGAGATGTAGTCAATGCTGACTTGAGCTTCTGAAAGCTCTCCTCACACTCATCAGACCATCTGAATAGATCACCCTTCTTGGTCAATCTTGTCAAAGGCGAAGCAATAGAAGAGAATCCCTCCATAAAGTGATGGTAATATCCCGCCAAACCAAGGAAACTTCTAATTTCTGTAGCTGAGGACGGTCTGGGCCAATTCTGCACCGCCTCTATCTTCTTTGGATCAACCTGAATCCCCTCACTGGACACCACGTGCCCTAAGAAAGCTACCGAACCAAGACAAAACTCACACTTGGAGAATTTCACATAAAGCTTCTCCTCCCTCAACCTCTGCAACACAACTCTCAAATGTTGAGCATGCTCTTCTTGGATACGAGAATAAACCAGGATGTCATCAATGAACACAATGAAGAAGGAATAAATATAAGGCTGAAACACGCTGTTCATTAATTGCATGAATGCAGCTGGGGCATTGGTCAACCCAAAGGACATAACCAAGAACTCATAATGACCGTATCTGGTCCTGAAAGAGGTCTTCGGAATATCAGAATCCCGAATCATCAACTGATGATACCTAGATCTCAAATCAATCTTGGAAAACATTGTGGCTCCCTGTAGCTGGTCAAACAAATCATCAATGCGGGGCAAGGGATACCGGTTCTTCACCGTAACCCTATTCAACTGCCGATAGTCAATACACATACGCATGGACCCATCCTTCTTCTTTACGAATAACACCGGTGCACCCCAAGGTGACACACTAGGCCGAATGAACCCCTTATCCAGGAGTTCCTGAAGCTGCTCCTTCAATTCCTTTAGCTCCGCTGGTGCCATACGATAAGGTGGAATAGAAATAGGCTGAGTGCCTGGCACCAAGTCAATACCAAAATCAATATCCCTATCAGGTGGCACGCCTGGCAGGTCTGTAGGAAACACATCCGGAAAGTCACGGACCACAGGAACTGAATTAATGACGGAAGTCTCACCACCGACATCCCTCACAAAGGCAAAATAAGATAAACACCCTTTCTCAACCATGCGCTGAGCCTTTAGGTAAGAAATCACCCTGCTAGGCATATACTCGGAAGAACCTCTCCACTCAACCCTCGGACACCCCGGCATAACTAAGGTCACGGTCTTAGCGTGACAATCAAGAATAGCATGGCATAGAGATAACCAATCCATGCCCAATATCACGTCAAAATCGACCATGCTGAGTAACAGTAGGTCCACTCGGGTCTCCAGACCCTCGATAGATATCATGCACGACCGATACACGCGGTCCACAATAACAGTATCGCCCACCGTAGTCGACACATGAGCAGAGGTGACTAGAGACTCACAGGGCATATCCAGAAATTTGGCAAAATATGAAGAAACATAGGAATATGTAGAACCAGGGTCAAACAAAGCCAAGTCATCACGACAATAAACTGAAACAATACCTGCGATCACGGCATCTGAGGCCATAGCATCCGGCCTGGCTGGAAATGCATACATGCGAGCCTGACCTCCCCCTACTCGACCTCCTACTCTAGGGTAGCCTCTGGCTAACCGACCACTAACCCTGGCTGCCTGGGCGGGTGGTGAAGTGACTGGAGCTGAAGTCGAGGGCTGGCCCCTCTGTTGAGAAGATCCTCCGGAACGGCATGGACACTGCCTCCACCCGTGTCCGAACTCTCCACACTCAAAGAAACTCCCTGGAGCTGGAGGCGGGGACTAATAGAAACCCCTAGCACCTGTACGGCCACTGGAACACTCAAGCATAGAAGAACCCTGAACTGGGGGTGCTCGAGCTGCACTCTGAGCTGGGAGGGCACCAAATAAGGTGCGCACTGTCTGAGAACCACGGGGACCTTGCCCCGAGGAGGCGCCACTATATGCTGGACGACCTGACCGTGGAGGCCTGAATGAACGACTCCTACAAAGCTAAAACTGTCTCCCGAGTGAAGCACCTGATACTCTCTCCCGAGTCATAAGCAACCGAAGCTGATAAGAAAGACCTTCCACAAACTTCCTCACCCTCTCCCTATCAGTAGGGACAATCTCTGAAGCATACCTAGCCAACTCGGAGAACCTCATCTCGTACTGAGTAACTGATAACTTTCCCTGGCGCAACTGCTCAAACTAATTGCGCTGCTCCTCCCTGTAGGACTGAGGAACATACTTCTCCAAAAAGATCGTAGAGAACTACCGCCAGGTAAGAGGTGCTGAACCAACAGGTCTACGCCTCTCGAGCGACTCCCACCATGTAAAGGTAGCACCCGCAAACTGGAATGTAGCAAATGAGACCCCACTGGTCTCCAAAATACCCGCGGTACGCAGTATCCTCTGGCACCTATCTAGAAATCCCTGGGCATCCTCGCCCTCTGTACCACTGAAAGTCGGAGGCTGAAGTCTACTAAATCTCTCCAACCTGCGCTGCTCGTCCTCAGACATAGCAGGGACCACATAATCCTGAACCGGAGCAACTGGTGGAGCTGGGGCTGCTCTCGGTGCCTGAATACCCTGTGCAGCCTGCTAAGGTGCCCGGGCAGCTGGAGTCTGATTGCCTCCCCTGGCCTGAGCTGTAGTGGTAGAAGAAGACATGGCATCTGCCTGAGCCAAACTGGTGCATACAGTCAATATCTGAGACAGGGCCTCCTGAAGACCCAGAATAACCATAGGCACTGCTGGTGCCTGAGCCTGTCCCGCTGGGACACCATCGGCGAAAACCTGACCATGATCGATAGGGGGATCTTGAGGTACTGCCCCGACTGCTATGTGCGCTGGCCTCCTACCTCTACCACGGCCTCGACCGCGGCCTCGACCTCTCGCTGGTCTAGCCGGTGACTGGATCGGTGCGACATGTCCTTACCATCTGTGAGAGAATGAAACAACGTAAGTTCAGATTTCAAGAATCAATAGATCAGCACGAAAGAGTTCAAGAAAGATAGAAATGTTTCATAAAAGTTCGGCAACCTCTCGAAGATAAGTACAGACGTCTCCGTACTGATCCGCAAGACTCTACTAAACCTGCTCATGACCATTGAGTCCTATGTAACCTAGGGCTCTGATACCAAACTATCACGACCCAAAATCTTAAGCTGGTCGTGATGGCGCCTATTGTGGAACTAGGCTAGCCAATATATCACATGTTCACAATTTCTTTTAAAAATCCCATTTCCGAAAACTGAGCATTTCATAAATATACAGAAACTACTGAATAAAGTAGGTCATCATAATACAATACTGGCAACCCCAAAACCCGGAGCCAACATATCATGAGGATCTAGTGAAATAATCCAAAATAAACTATTATAAAACAAAACTCTAAATCAAATCTAAATATAATAGGAAGGGAAAACAGAGATGCTGTGGACGCTGGACAGCTACCTCTATATCCTGCAATCTGGCTCCGCTGCAGAATAAAGGCTAATGCTCGATGTCTACTCCTGAATCTGCACACAGAGGTGCAGGGAGTAATGTGAGTACACCAACTCAGTAGTAACGAAGATAAATCAGGTCTGAGCAGCAAGATCATATAAAATCAATGTCATCAAATCACAGGAGGCACAACCTTACTTTCCAATAGTATAACATAGATGTATGAAATCGTCATGCCTTAAAAATCATCTTCCGAAAAACCCTTTAAAAATATATATTTTTCAACAACTTCAACCGAAAGGTCTAGTATAAAAATGAATTGAATCATATAGAGGCCCCTCGGGCAAAACATGTTTCATAAGCTCAGAGTGAAAGTTGTAGAATCATCCGTAGCCCCTCGGGCATAAATACCACAGTATATTAGGTAAAATGACAAGTAAATAAGAAAGATGAACACATGAAGGTTCGCCCCTCGGGAAATATCTCAGAACAGTACCAGCCCCTCGGGCTCACTCTCAGAATAGTATCATAATCAGCCCCTCGGGCATGCCTCACAGTCACTCGTAATCAGTCACTCAGCACCTCACAGTCACTCAAACCTCCCAATCACTCGTCACTCGGCACTCCCACTCAGTAGGTACCTGCGCTCACTGGGGGTGTGTACAGACTCCGACTTCAGAGGGGCTCCTTCAGCCCAAGCGCTAATAAACAGCCAAATCATGGCATCAATCACTCTCAGGCTCCTGGCCTGGCTCATATAATAAATATCCTCACAATATTGGCCCTCGGTCGTACTCAGTCAGACACTCTCAACATGCCACTCGGGCCATAAATATAACGGGGTTCTCGACCCAATTAGTATTTCATTTCAAGAAATCGTAATGTCATCAAATAGGAGTGTCAAAAATTATACAAGTAAGACTGAGCGAAAAATTGTAGTTTCAAAGTAGTGAGAATATCAGTAAAATAGCCCTCAAGGGGTTAAAACAAGTCGACACTAGGCCCCAAACATGGCTCACAGCCCAAATATTACACAATTCTTTTAGAACATAATTAACATAAGGTTTTGAGTAAATTGCAACTCATTAGTCACTGCGGAGAGGACCTAGTCCAATCCAAGAGTCAGTACGCGCCACATACTCGTCATTCGACATGTGCGCCATTCTAGAAACAATAAGAAATACGAAGTTCGGGGTTTCATACCCTCAGGACAAGATTTATAGCCATTACTTACCTCTATTGGGCCGCGACATTAGTCCGCAATGTACTTTCCCCTCAAATTGGCTCCCGATTTATCCGAATCTAGTCAAAACCAGTTAACATTATCAAAATATACTCAAGGAACACAACCCAATCGAAAATTATCAATTTAATAAAAAATCTCAAAATTCGGCCAAACCCGAGCTTCGGGCCCACATCTCGGAATCCGATAATTTTTACATCAATAGAAACCTCGTCCTCCCACAATTCTATACATACTAAGAACACTAAAATCGTACCACAATTTCCCATCTAAAACTTCAAAAGAATTTCCAATTCTTTCCTCCCATTTTTCCAACTTTTTCCTACTCAAATCCTTAAATTTTCAAGCCTAATCCTAACAAAATTGCATAGGAACGAGATTAAAAAACAAAGAACTTAGCTTTGCTTAAGAATCTTGAATTTCCCTCTCAAAATCGCCTTCAATGGACTCCTCCCGCATGCAAATTGATGAAAAATAAGAAATTTCGCGGAGGGGTCCTTTTTATACTGTTCTGCCCAGCCATTTCCGCTCCTGTGGACAATTGGCCTCACCTGCGGCCCCGGGTGCGCACCTGTGAAAACACACTTAACGGGCCAATCCTACACATGCGACCATTTCTCCGCACCTGCGGCATCGCAGGTGCGATGCACCTTCCGCACCAGCGACATCGTAGGTGCGACAAATTCCTCGCACCTGCGGACCTCTCCTTACTTAGCCAAATCTCGCACCTGCGGAGCCCAGTCCGCTCCTGCGGAACCGCACCTGCGTCTCCCCTTCCGCAGGTGCGAAACCACTAGCAACCAGCAACCTGCAAATTACCAAAAATCACTCGAAACTTCCCGTCAACCATCCGAAATCAATCCTGAGCCCCTCGGGGTCCCAACCAAACATACCAACACACTCCATATCATTATTCAAACTTAGTCGAGCCCTCGAAACACCAAAAACAACATGAAAACACTAAATTTACATCAAATTCAAGCCTAAGAACTTTGAAACTTCTAAATTTCGCCAACTACACCGAAACCAACCAAAACACCTCCGATTGACCTGATATTTTGCAGACATATCCAAAATGACATTAAGAACCTATTGCAACTTCCGGAATTCCATTCCGACCTCTATAGCCTATTTTCCACTGCCGACCGAAAATCGCGAAAAACTAACTTTCGCCAATTCAAGCCTAATTCTACACCGGACATCACAAAAATATTCTGAACACACTCCTAAGTCCCAAATCACCTAACAAATCTATCCGAGCCATAAAATCCGTATTCCGAGGTCGTTTACCATTAAGTCAACTCTCAGTTGACTTTCTCAACTATTAGGCTACTTTAAAAAGCTAAATGCCTAAACTCTCACCATAACCACTCCGGACCCAAACCAACTGATCCAACACATCAAAAACAAGATAGCGATATATAACAAATGCAGAAATAGGGGAAATGGGGTAAATCTTAGGGAACGACCGGTCGGGTCGTTATAGTATTTTATAAAAATGGAATATTAAACTGTCGTATTTACTTAGCGGATTTTATTCAGTTATCATGTAATAAGGTGAAAGGTAATGATTTTAAAAATTCTAAAACATGAAATTTAACTTAACCATTTAATGATTGGCTTGCCTGACAGTTGTGTCCGGCGCCATCACGACCTTATGGATTTTGGGTCGTGACACTCTTGGAGGATGAATTCTTTTTATATTTTAACATAATATAACCTTTGAATTTGTCTATTTGTTCAACTACGTGCTTATTTCAGTTGATTGAATGACCATCGATTGACTATGCCTATTTATTATGTGTTGCTTGAGAAAGGATACTCATTTAGGTGGTTGTTGAACAACGTCACTCCTAACATATTGTGAGAAATTAATACAACATGTTTAAAGGTAGGTTTAGAAATAACAAAGCCTTGATGTGGTCATAATGAGCGGTTAGATAAAGCCAGCTAGCGTAGTTCGAGAGAATATGTCTACTAAATTATTGTAGTTGCTCGACAGAGAATTAAGACACCTAAAGTGCTCACGATTAGTAGAAAATACATAGGCCAAGTTGTAGGGAACATAGCGGGAAGGATTCTAACAATTGGGGAAATCATAACTCTAGACCTCCTTAAGTTAGTCTCTAACCCTTAGTATCTTTAGAAAATAATTTTACAGCTTTTAATAGTTTCTAGTTAATTAGTTTAAAAATAAGAATCTCAATCTTTATAATTAGGAAATTGTTCGGACTTGTGTTTCTTAGCGATATTGGACAACTGTAGCTAAACCTTAGTTCTCGATGGGATTCGATTTCGGACTCTTAGACCGAATTATATTTGTAGCGACCACTTATCCTCTTTAGGACTAGAGTTGGGCGTGATCAAATTTTGGCGCCATTGATGGGGAACTAACAGTATAGTTGTAAGTGTACACATCGATCTTTTGTGTTTGAGGGGGTTCGATCTCACGAGTCCCCCCCTCGGAAGCATCCCAGTCCCCGGGATAGGTCGTCCTGTGGGTTAAAAATATAGATTCATCCTCCGGCTCATCCCTAAGCCGGAGGAGGGAGTCAGAGTCCGGCAAGCGAGAACTAGAGCCGCTCCTGGGCTTGCGCAACACCCCTTTCTTCGATTTCTTCACCTCGGGGCTCGGGGATCCCGATGGTTTTCTCTTCCTCTTCATTGTTCCCTTCATGGCAGCAACGGAGGGATCAATGGACATGGGCACATCTTTAGCCCTGTCACGACCCAAATCCTGTGACTGGCAACCGGCACACTACACGACCCGAGTGAACCAACCCATATGTCAAGACGAAGTAAAATTGCAGAAGCCAATTAAAAATCTTATACATTTTCAAATAAAGTCACAACATAATTTTCATTTCCAAAATCCTACATCAAACTTTTCATAAAATTAAATGATTATTCCTTATGCATGACGTCCACAATCCTATTTTTACAACCTTTTACAACTATCTATGGAGCCTCTATACCAAAAAATAGAACCAACAGTTGGAGAAATTCCAACAAAATAAAATAATAAAGAACATGATAGCTACCACGAAATAAAAGTAGTGCTTCATAATACCTCGGAAAGAGAGTCATCCTAGCCTGACCGCATGCTACGTATCATACATCATCCTGAAACATGTAAAGTAAGCAGGGAACTAGAGGTCCCCCCCTAGGACTTAGTACACCACATCAGTACTCAATAAGTGTCATAGACTCTCTCTAACTTAATTTCTTGGGACAAACCTATAAAAACAATGCACCAATATTTGATACAATCCAAGATTTTGGATAAATCATACAAAATCATTCCATTTTCTTTAAGTCATCGAAATCACTTTCGGCTCCTTAGGCCTAAACATAAGAAAATCATCCTTACCATTCACTGGGAGTACTATACCATCACCGACATAAGAAGGTCAATTAGGATATGTACCTAGCGGCAAGTATCATAAACCCTACTTGCTCAGGTCATCTCATCATAGTGCCGTACGAATCGACTCATCCATACTAATAATAGCACAAAATAGTACCCTCTTGAGGGAGAGCACTCTTCCATAGTTGATTTCGCCCAAACTCACACCATTAATTGGGATTGTGAGGCGGTCGATGCAATTATAAATACCCAACACAAGTCGGGGTAGATTCCACAGAGAGCTTATGTTGGATTAGGTATATATATAGTCTAAGCGTATGACATGCCCAAATTGCGCTTCCACATATTCAGTTGTTTCTTTCTACTTCTAATTTTTATGCTAATGCTTGTATTTGTAAAGCTAAAGGACAATGTTTTTGGTATTCTTGTTTTTCAGGTTATAAAATATCTAGGGATGTGACTTCCTCCTAGTTGGTTACCTAACAGATTGAGAGATTTAAGGCATGTTTGGTTGGTCGGTATATAATATAGAAATCACACGCGATTACTCACTCTATACCTCTTGGTAGTTTGATTGATGTTGCCCAATTTAGCTTTCTCAAACCCAAATGGATATTTCACGAAACAAGTGATAGATTCTCAAGTCGGGTCTTACTAGACCTAGATTCAACCCTTTAATTGGGGATATCAATTTCTTGAGTTCAACCCAATTTCTTGTTAGCCAAGTTTTGCTAGACTTAGTCTCTCTTTCTCAAGTACAAACTAAGTCAATTAGACATGAATTAATAGTTGCAACCATCAATTCTTAAATTCAAGCAAGAACTAGGATAAATATCATATACCCAATCATAAATAAGCCCTAAATTAATCACCCATTAGGTACTCCTACTAGGGTTCGGTCACAACCCTAGCTAAGGGCTTAGATACTCATAGAAAAAATGAAGAAATTGAAGAAGAAACTAAGATTAAACTCATAATAGATGATTAAGAGAAGAAAATGTAATGTTAAAATTATAATCTATTTCAAAGTTATCCAAAACAGTAAAATAAAAATGGTTGTCTATTCTCAGGTGTTCCAACTTAACCTAAAATTGACAAAAAGATCTATTTATACCCAACTAAAATTATCGGACAAAATTGCCCTTGCGGAGGTTGTGCGACCGCACAATTCTGTATGCAGTCGCACCATTGTACCCATTAAGTACGGGTGAAACTTCTCCATAGCAAAGAGCTCTTTTTCGGTCAATGTGTAGTTTAATTGGGCACCATTCATGTTCTTACTAGCATTGTAGACCACATGAAATATTTTGTTGATACATTGCCCTAACACTGCTCCAACTTCCACATCACTTGCATCACACATGAGCTCGAAAGGCAAGCACCAATCCGATGCGGTGATAATAGGAGTAGTAGTCAATTTGAACTTGAGAAATTCGAATGACTTCATGCAATCTTCGTTGAATCGGAACTTGGCATCCTTCTCCAAAAGTTTACACAAGGGGTTTACCACCATAGAAAAGTCCTTCATTAATTGGCGATAGAACCCCGCATGACCAAAGAATCTCCTCACTCCCTTCACGGATGTAGAGGGTGGGAGTTTGGAGATAACCTCAATTTTGGCCTTGTCGACCTCAATACTATGCTTTGAAATTTTGCGGCCGAGGACAATGCCTTCCTCGACCATGAACTGACATTTCTCCCAATTCAAAACCAAGTTTGTTTCCTCACATCTTGCCAATACCTTGTCCAAGTTTTCCAAGAACATTTAAAGAGAATTCCCGACCATGAAAAAGACATCCATGAAAACCTCAAGAAAAGCATCCACCATGTCGGTGAAGATGGCCATCATACACCTCAAGAAAGTTGCCGGTGCATTGAATAACCCAAATGGCATCCGCGAGAATGCGAAAGTACCATAGGGACAAGTGAAAGTAGTCTTATCTTGGTCCTCCGGAGCAATAATAATTTTATTTTAGCCGGAATATATATCAAGGAAACAATAGAAAACTCGTCCGGCCAACCTATCAAGCATTTGATCAAGAAATGGAAGCAGGAAATGATCTTTCCGAGTGACTTTGTTGAGCTTCCTATAGTCCATGCACACTCTCTACCCGATGACCATTCTTGTGGGGATCAACTCGTTCTTGTCATTTGTTACCACATTTATGCCCCTTTTCTTTGGACACATTGCACATGAGAGGTCTATGAGCTATCAGAAATAGGGTAAACAACCCCGACATCAAACCATTTTATAATTTACTTCTTCCCCACTTCTTGAATTTCTTCATTAATATTATTTGATGTACAACGGAGGGTTTGGAATCCTCCTCTAAAATAATCTTGTGCATGCAAAAGGCGGGGCTTATACCCCAAATATCTGCAATGTCCATCCTATAGATTTCTTCATCTTTTGGAGCTGTAGAATCTACCTGCACGTTAGTACAACAAGAGAAAAGAATAACATGTAAAATAGAACATGGGCCAAGAAACTCATACCTGAGATGTGGAGGCGATGGATATAACTCCGGGGTTCATAAGTGTACGACCATGATACGCTCAAATTACACCTTAAAATAGTGTAAGCGGTCAATTGTCAATATAATAACCCAACTAGGTTGGGCTCGAATCCCATAGAGAACAATATGTAGGCGATTAGGAATGTAAGAGGATTATCAGTTATCGCGCAATGCCAAATAAATAGATTTTGGTTTTGAAAATGTTTATAACCAAATGAGAAAATATAAACTAACCTAGAAAGCAAGTACAATGATCAATGGAAACAAGAATGAATGCATCGGGTATTACACTCAAGTAACGATCCAATGTATTTCACGATTTTACAAATATGAGCGAGTTTATGTTAATTAGCCACATATAATAATTCTTAATTAGATTTTTCCAAAGACTAATAAGACTTCCTAATTGAATTATCCCTAACCCAATTAAGAGGTTAAGCACACCTGGATATGGCTACAAGTAGTTCAATCCTATCCCTAGGTAGAATCTATAAAATGAGGGTTAAAGCCTCAAGTTCTTGTTAATTAATCTTTCCCAACCCCAAATTATCTTTTCCAAAATTAATTTGGAGTTAATGGGCGAGTCCTAGGGTTAGCTAATCCCGTTGAAAACATTAAAGAACAAGAATAATTAAAGTAACAATAACTGACTTCATAAATATATGAAAATCATTAAATACATAAGCACAAGAAGGTATTTAATCCACACTTTAAATATGAATATTTCCATAAACAAGATTCGAGTGTTGGAACAAATACTACACCCTTAAATATTCAATACAAATCAAGGAAATGAAGAAACAAACATAAATGGGTAAGAAATCCTTAACCACAAGGTTAAAATATTCAAATCCCAAGTGTGTGCGCAAACCCTAGCCTCAAGATTTGTTCTTATTTAGTCTCCAAGACTCAAAATATGTTTTAAATGTCCAAATATATTGAAAATATCTATTAGGTCGAGTATATGTGGGTTTGGGATTGGGAAAATGTGATTTTACAAATCTGTCCAGGTCTGATGCCCGTTGACCGCACTTGTGGACAAATCCTCGCAGGTGCGGCTCCACAGATGTGGATTCCACATCGCAGGTGCGACTCCAAGTGATGTTATTCTTTTCCGCAGATGTGGACCAAATTACCGAACCTGCGGTTCCGCAGGTGCAGATACCACGTCACAGGTGCGGCGTCAGTACAGTTGAGCCAGTTTTGCATGTGCGGAGCACTTCTTCGCAGGTGCGATGTCGCACCAGCGACCAAAAGTCCGCAGGTACGGAATCACTGAAGGATTTGTGCTTTTTCCACCAATTTGTGCTCAATTCCACTTCAATTCAACGCCAATCACTTCATGGCATCATTTCCCCGAACTACGAACAATACATACCATAAACGACCTCATGTTAACATTAAAGGATGAAAAATCTAGCGAAAAAGAGCTAAAATGAGTGGTAAAATCACCACTCATCAACACCCCCAACTTAAGGCTTTTGCTTGTCCTCAAGCAAATCAAAACCAACAACTTAATGAGGTTGTACCATTTAAAGCACAAGTCGCATTGCTATCATTTACAAATCACATTCTCCAACTAAGCATTATACTTATGGATTGGTTGGTACTAATAATTAGGCTCAAGTATGCATCTTACCCGAATAACTCCCTCATAAAAGAAAACTTCAAGAAGTGCAAGGGGGTTTCAAAATAATCAAGTCACAAGAATAAGCCTCAAGGAGTGACTCAAAAGCACTGTTCTACTACATATGCTCAACTCATTCATTTACGGAAATATCAATTTCACCAATCCATCCTAATTCATGCGCCCTCACAAGACAGAAAGTCCCAAAATCACCATATTTACAAGAACAACACAAGGGACAAATTCACAAAGACCCTCACTCTCACAATGAATTTCAAGTGTTACAACATATCATGCCATAGGCTTGCACTATTTTAATTCATCGCCTTTTCAAGAAAATTCGGTTGGAGATCCCATAAGGACTTTTTAAGCTTGTAATGTAGGCTTAGGGAATGTTCGGATAAACATTTGGGTACAAGTGACTACACCCTCCTTGAACACTGCTCATATTTTTCTTTCTTGTTGCCCTTTGTTTCTTTTCAAACCACATAGCCCTCATTAGCTCCTTGTTACCAACATCAAACCATTTTAAATACCTCTTTAATTTTCTTCAAGGCTCCATATTTATATATATAAAAATATTTCTTTTTCTTTTCTTTTTGTCTTTTTTTCTTTTTTTTTTGGAGCTTGAATAATTTCATGTGAACACTTTGAGGTATAGGTTCCTACACTCAATATACAACCTTACCAATTTCCAACTTGATACCACACCCCTAACTTAGGATTTTAGCCTCATTCTCAATGTTCAAGGAGGGACGGGTTCAAAAGAGGGAATTATTTTATAAAATGGGAAAGGTTTGTAATGAGGTTACCAAAGAAAAGGTTAAAGGCTCAAATAGGGTAACTAGTGATAATATTTATGCAATGGTAAGCTTGAAAGGCAAAAGAGATTTTTCAAATAACACAAAGAATGCCTAAGGTCATTTCTCCAACCAATCGTAATTATCATTAGCATTGAAAGACTAACCGGGCAAGTTCTAGATGATGAAGCAAACACAAGAATTATTTACACAAACTCTAACACACATGGCACATGAATAGGCAAGATGGATCAAGTTCACTTCTTAATAAGAGCATCTAGAGCAATATCATGCAAACTAGTGGGAAAGAATCACTAAAAGAGCCAAAAATTTGTCACACAAATTATTCTTTACCCTGCACTTATATATATATATATATATTTTTTTTTTTTTTTAATTTAGAAACCAACATTCGGAGGGGTATTCTTAATTCACATTTCACATACAAGAGACTAATTTTGTTAGTACCAAATAATCCAAAAGTCTCCACCTGGCAAAACAAGACTAATTCCCTTAAGAAAGTTGTCACGCCATCTATCATAGGTAAAAGTCACCCGGTTCACTTCAAAAATGTTCCTTGGGAGCCTAAAGAAAACCCAAGGAAACACTACCATAGAGATAAAAATAAAATAACAAAACTACTAAAGATAATACTAAAATAAAAGCAACTAATACTAAAGAAGCAACTAATACTAAAGAAGCAAAAATAATACAAACTAAAATCTACTAAAGAAAATAAGTAAAGAAAGAAAAATTAAAATAAACTAATCACACCAAACTCAACAAGAGCACATGACCTAAAAAAATAAGCCCGACAATGGCACACAATATCCATACAATAAAGAAGCCCGGCAAGGGCACATCCACAAAGTCATAGTACAAATACAATATGCTCCTAAAGCCACCCCCAACTAAATATATTGCAGTGTCCCCACTGCACAATATCAAAAATAAAGAACAATAGTTTGAGGGTCTCCCATCTACATCAGACTACAAGACTGCAGGAGAAAAGGCTAATCAGTGCTGCTGAGAGCTCTAGCCATAAGCATCCTCCTCCTCCTCATCATCCTTAGCATCTGTCACGAACGAGTACTCCTCGCTATCCTCATGATCCTGAACTGGTATCCATATGCTCGGCTGTCCTCATTTAAAGATCACTTTAATCCCTCTCCATATTTTTATCATGAATTTTCCCTTCTTTTTGTTCTTCTCCTTTTCTTTGTCAAAAGATGACTTGAGGTTGACATGCGCCTTGGCCAAACTAGTATAGGAGGTACCGAGCTGGGAAACAGATGCTGCCACCTTAGCCTACGTATCGAAGTAAGTCTGCATCTCAGCTATGGAGAAATAGTCAGGCGGGTGCTGGGAGTGTGAGGGCCCACTAGGGAGCTATGACACTAAATCTCGAATGGATGCAACTGGGAGTTCATCTCCCTAAAAAGTCCCTCAGCTGGGGCAGTCTGTGAGGAGGATCCGGCTTCTGCAGTAGTGGTGGTGACCTTCCTTTTTTTACTTTTCAGCACACTACCTACACCTGTCACTCTCAGTGGGTGGAAGGGCTTGTCTGCCGGTATCCAATGATCTCTCTCCCGTTCATTAACCTGTACACGCCGGCATAACTCTGTAATCAACGAAGGGAACATCATAGATGTGCCACTCTGAAGCACATATTCCTTTAGCTCCCGCACAATGTAGTGGCTGACATTCACATGGATGTTATCCAGGATACAAGCAATCATCAAAGCCCTGGCATATGGGACATCAGACACATTCCCCGAGGGGATACTCTGCTCGCAATGATATAGAGCCACATCTTCGCTTCAGTAGTTAAATCACCATACTTGATGCCCCTCTTCCTGGTAGCCCAGCTCACCCTATGACCTAGAGGACACAACTTAGTAACTAGCCAACCACCATTTTCACATGTGTCTTTTTATAGCATAGGATCAAGCGGATGATTTGGGAGCCCATAGAAATCATTTATTTCTTCATCACAAAATTTCACGGTCTTCCCCCGTATGGTGATTTCATGAGTCTAGAAGTGAGTCCGCCTCAGGTTGGCATAGAATTCTCTCACCCATTCTTCATTGACCTTGCATGGATCGGGAGCGAAGCAGGTCTAGCCGGCCATCAAAATTAAGAAGGAGCTCTGTCAATTTGTCCATGGAAATCCCTTTCACAAGTATTAGTTTCTTTGTGAGGAGATCATCATAATACCGGCTCTGGCATGCAGCAAATAAGAATATGAAAGTATCAAAGTTCTCCTCAACATTTTCTTCAATTTCGTGACTCAAATAGGGATTGCCCGTCATGTTTGGATCCATTTAAAGCCCAAAATACCTTCAAAAAATTAAAAGAAAGCTATTCAGGCAGTAGAACCTTGTTAAGAAAATTAAAAAATTGCAATTAGGTCAAAGAACCAAGTTGAACGGGTCCGGGAAGCCCCTGATGCAAGCTCACTGGAATTGCTGTAACTTGCCAGTTTCCGCACCTGCGGAACACCAGTCGCAGGTGCAGTTGCGCATCTGCGAGGAAATTAGAACACCTACGGACTTTGCTCAGTGGACCAGAAGTCGCACCTGCGAAGAATGACGCGATGCCGCACCTGTGGAAATTCTCTCGCACCTGCGGACTATCGTCCCAAGGTGTAACTGCCCAGAACTTTTTAACCATTTTTAAGTTGGACTTGGTTTTTGGCCACTAATCTGTACTCAAGACTTCCAGATTAGTGCACCAACCTAGTACTAACTTCATTAACAATGAGATTGGGGTACTTAGCACTCAATTTTTGTTTATACAATTAATCGAACACTTTGCGGGCATTTAAAATTCTCTCTCTCCTCACATGAATTGGGTTCTCAAAATAGCCCCACAATTTGGTTCTTCACTAAAGCCAACACACATTCCCTACACTCAACCAAATCATCACTCTAATTCTACCCTAAATCAGAAGGGTCATGGGAATGGGGGTTAAACGGCCATGAATGGCTTGAACAAGACAAAACCAGAAAAAGAAAGATACAGTAAGGACAGAAGAATGACAGAGTAGAGCAAGGGAGAGTGAAAATACCTCTGCCTCTTGTGATCTTCAGCATGAGAATTTAAATGTCACGACCCAAAATACTAACCAAGGTCGTGATGGTGCCCAACACCGGGGTTAGGCAAGACCAAACTCAAATTACTAAGGATTTTTCTCATACTTGATTAAACATTCTAACACGTGCTAAGATTTAAAGTTCAAAAAATTAATTGAGAAAGATAGTAAGCCATTTTTAACCAAAAGCAGTCGTAAAGAGGCATGAGGGAATATATATATACAGACCCGCAAACCAAAATAACCACTACGTTTGTGCCTGGAGCTACTGTCACAAGTCTGACAGGCATACTAACAGAACATTCAAAAAATATAATATACAATCGCACTGTCTGAAAGAAATAGACGGGAAATAAGCAAAAGAATCTCCATGGTGCTGCCGAGGATCGTCAGGAGAAGCAGTTCACCGTGAAGTCATATCCAACTATGATCAAAATCGAGTTCCGGTCTGATAACCAGATGCACCAACCTCAGAACCTGTACAAATAAGTACAAAAGTGTAGTATGAGTACATAAACAAATATGTACCCAGTGAGTATCCCGCCTAACCTCGAAGAAGTAGTGACGAAAGGTCGATTTGACACTCACTAAGGTCCAACAAAATGCTTAGCAAAATATAATATCAGTAACAGACATACAAGGATGATAAAAACAGAAAACATTAAAATAACAGTAATTTAAATAAATACTGGAAGTAATTATACCATTTCTACTTCATTGTCCTTTTCTTTGTTTTAAAAATATATCTGACCACTCAAATTCCATAAAAGAATGATTAACAATTTAACATGCACATACATGATAAGGGCAACCGGCCTGAGCCATCATAATGATCATATTTGTGCACTGCCGAGGGTCAAACGACCCTAACCATAATATATATCTTTCAATCTCGCCGTGGCGTATGGCCCTCTCCTATGAGAGTGGGAGAAATAACACTCCGCTCGCGGAATGTAAATTGTGAAGCGGTCACATGCACACACAATCCACACATTTATTCTTTATAAATTACTTTTCGTGATCAATTCCTTAAAATTTCTTAAATTCCATGATATAAGGGAAACAAGCCGCATGTAACATTAATTCACTAAGCATATAGTTCATTTCAAGGCAAACATAAGGCATGGTGTAGGCCTAACTACCCGGACATAACAATAATAGTCGCTACGTACGGACCCTCATTACTTTGCGCGTACGTAGCCCCCACAAACATTAGCACATAGTCATTTAAAGCACCTAGGGGGACTGTTCCCTCTTACAAGGTTAGAAAGGAGACTCACCTTATGTCGAGCCTACTCTCCGGGTCAAGAACGCGCCCGAAACTCCAAACTCGACCCCCACGTACTCGAAACTGGCCAAATGTTATACAAACATATCAATATATATTCAAAGCATGGAATCCTGCTACTACTTAGTCAACTTCATCATTCTTGAAGAAATCCTAAAATCCAACCCCGGGCCCGCATTCTCGGATTCCAAAAATTCTCAAAGGAAACACTCACCCATAGACTAAGGATCATTAATATATGATTTTTATATGATTTCATAGCCAATTCACGGGTAATTTTATAAATTCTCGAAGGCCCTAGGTTACTACTCAAATTCCTAAATTTTTCATTAATTAAGTAATTAAATCCTACCAAGAATGCATGCATTAACTAACTTTAGGATAGAATTTACTTACCTTTTAGTGGTAGGGTCGTGGAGCCCTTTTTCCATGCTCTCAAAGTGTTCTAATGGAGGAAGAAATGAAGAAAAATGAAGAATCCCTTATTTTAAATAAACACACTGCCTGACAGTGGTTCCGCACCTGCGGTCTCGCACTTGCGAGCAAAGGCTAGCACCTGTGGAAGTGGACGAGGAAGCCCGGGCCCGCACATGCGGAGAGGAGACCACACCCACGGCTCCGCTCCTGCAGAACTTTATCCGCACCTGCGAGAAATATTCTGCCCGCTGGGGTTCGCACCTGCGAGGCTGAGACCGCCGGAGCGGTCCCGCACCTGCGACTGGGCAACCGCACTTGCGGTCACACCAGAGCAGGTGCACCAGCAGCTATTTCAGCTGGTTTAAGGCCTCGTGTGGTGTCCGGGAGGCACCTGGGCCCACTCAAGTCCGCGTCCAAATATACCAATAAGTGCCAAATCATAAAACGAACTCGGTCGAGCCTTCGGAACCCCCAAAACAACGCTAAAAATCAAAATCACACCTCAAAACCCCTAGAACCAAACTTAGGAACTTTAAGTTTTCTAGACTTCCCTAACAACGTGCCGAACCGACCTATTCTACTCGGAATGACACCAAATTTTGCAGGCAATTCATAAATGACATAAAAGAACTATTCCTGGTCTCGGAATTCCGTTCGGACCTTGATAACTCAAAAACACATCCCAAACCACAATAGGAACCTAAGGAACTCTTATTTCAATATTAGGCGTCGAAATGCTCCCGGGTCATCCAAAACCTATTTTGAACATACGCCCAAGTCCGAAATCATCATATGAAGCTACCAGAACCATTGAAACTCGATTCCGAGGTCGTTTACCCAAAATGTTGACCGAAGTAAAACTTGGCCTTAAAGGCCAACCTTAAGGAACCAAGTGTTCCTATAGCACTCTAAACACTTCCGAATCCTGAACCACCAGTCCCCGCAAGTCATAAATCACAATAAGATGCTATGGGAAGTTTCATTTAGGGTAACGGGGTCCGACAATGCAAAACAACCGGTTAGGTCGTTACATGAAAGATGTGAGGACAAATTATTTCTTTCTTTGAGTTTTAGGGCTTATAGAAAACTGACCTGGGGGATAGAATTTGGATTTTAGTTGTGTGAAGTTCACACCTGCGGAGATATTACCGCACCTGCATTTGTGCACATGCAAAGAGCCAACCGCACCTGCATCCAAGAGCGTATATGCGCTTCAGACACTGTTGTTGCGGAGTTGCACCTGCGGAGCTATTACCGCAGGTGCGGAATCCCTAGGCTCAACAATTATTTTTTTGTACATTTTTGCGATCTCATCTTTTGCTCGCACATACAACTCTGCGATAGCATTTTGCACTGGACTCTTCGCAGAGTTGGTCAGTGTGTTTCCTAGCCTTTTTGTTTCTCCTTTTGCACTGTACTTGGCTACCCGATCACCCCAACCTGCTCAAATCAACTCCAAAAATTCTGAAACTTGGTAGATCGGCTAGAAAAAATATAATAAGCTATTATCAAAAGGAAAATTCCAAAAATGTCCAAAAATTTTGAAAAACGATGGGTTGCCTCCCACTAAGCGCCACATTTAACGTCGTGGCACGACTCAATTCAACTTTACCACTTTTCTTGCCACTTTGATGATATGAACTGGGCACCTAGCTTGGAATCAAGCTTGTGACCACGGGCGGTGGGGGGTGGTAAGTATATGATCAAGCCAATCCTCAAAATTTTTATTTTGCACTTCTTGTCTTTCATGTGAGGTATGTCACTTTGCTTTCTTGTTTCCTCAACTTGTAAGATGTATGGCATGCATTTTTCATCCTCGCAACACTCCATTGATTCTTGTAGTTCAACTTCCTTTTTACCACACAATTCCAATGTTGAAAAATGCTTGGAATGTGCCTTCAAACCTCCAACCTGCAATTTTTCCCGGATTTTGACATCCTTATTTTCCCCCGGAATAGAGTCAATTTCAACCAAATTCTCAATCACCCCGGTTGACTCTAATTTCATATTTGTCTCGGCATCACTAACACTCATGGAGTCGGTTGGCGGATGTTCAAGGCTTGATTCCTCAAAGTAAAGCTCACTCTCACCCTCAGAATTGGACTCTTCTCGGCTTTCATCCACACTTTCAACTTGAGAGGCATGATGAGCCTCCATCAATGCTTGCATTTGATCCTCCAAAGTGCGGATGTGCTCATCATTTTGAGTCACTTCATGTTTCAAGCCCTCGAGTGCAAAGGTGTGCTTTTCCTCATTTTCAAGAATGGCCTCCAACATGAGCATCATCCTCTCATTTTGAGCATTTGAGAGTTCTTCTTTGTTTTGTTCAAGTACCAAGGAAGAATTTTCAACTTGAACCTCCAACGAAGGTTCTTGGCCATCACTCACCTCCAAGGCTTTTTGAACCATTGAAGCTTCAATCATTTCATCCATTTCTGAGTGCAACCTTTCAAGTGCCAATTCATTTTGGAGACTATTCTCCAAAAGCTCTTCCAAGTCATTTTGCTCATGGTTTCCTTCTTCAAGTAAGCATTCCAACATGAGCTTGAACTCTGTATTTCTACCATGCTCAATTTCCTCCACTTCTTCACCCTTAAATGTTTTTTCACAAGAAGTAGAATCATCATAGAGGGGGCTTGGGGAAGGGACGGTCAAATATACACAATCATACCAATGACCATTTTGGCAACAAAACCTATCACAAATACTCCACTCATGGGTTTGAGATTGTGCGCACAATCCATCCCCACGAGAATTTCAACAATTTTTCCACGAGTATGGTCCTCCACAGTAAGGACAAGGGTCATCAAAGTATGAACAACTTCCATCCGACCAATTTTCATTATATGATGCCATTTTTTTAATCAAAAATAAAGAAATAAGCAAGAAAAATAATTACACAAATATTCACAAGTTTGGACCAAAGCACTTATCCTTATTTCTTAAACAACCTAAGGTACGCCAATTGTTCCGCAACAACGGCGCCAAAATTTGATACACTCAAATTACACCTTAAAATAGTGTAAGAGATCGATTGTCCAATATAATAACCCAACTAGGTTGGGGTCGAACTCCACAGAGAACTATATGTAGGCGATTAGGAATGTAAGAGAATTATCACTTATCGCGCAAGGCCAAACAAATAGATTTTGGTGTTGAAAAAGTTTATAACTAAATGAGAAAATATAAACTAACCTAGAAAGCAAGTAAAATGATCAACAGAAACAAGAATGAATGCATCGGGTATTATACTCAAGTAACGATCCAATGTATTCCACGATTTTAGATTTTATGTTAACTAGTCACGGATAATAATTCTTAATTAGCTCTTTCGAAAGACTAATAAGACTTCCTAATTAATTATTCCTAACCCAATTAAGAGATTAATCACACCCGGATATGGCTACAAGTAGTTCAATCCTATCCCTAGGGAGAATCTATAAAATGAGTGTTAAAGCCTCATGTTCTTGTTAATTAATTTTTCCCAACCAGAAATTATCTTTTCCAAAATTAATTCAGAGTTAATGGGCGAGTCCTAGGGTTAGCTAATCCTTTTGGAAACATTAAAGAACAAGAATAATTAAAGTAACAATAACTCACTTCATAAATATATGAAAATCATTCAATACATAAGCACAACAAGGTATTTAATCCACACGTTAAATATGAATATTTCCATAAACAAGATTCAAGTGTTGGAAACAAATACTACACACTTAAATATTCAATAAAAATCAAGGAAATGAAGAAACAAACATAAATGGGTAAGAAATCCTTAACCACAAGGTTGAAATCTTCAAATCCCATGTGTGTGCGCAAACCCTAGTTTCAAGACTTGTTCTTCTTTAGTCTCCAAGACCCAAAATATGTTTTAATATTTCCAAAGATATGGAAAATATATGTTAGGTTGAGTATATATGGGTTTGGGATTGGGAAAATGTGATTTTATAAATCTGTCTAGGTCTGATGCCGGTTGATCTCACATGTGGACACATCCTCGCAGGTGCGGCTCCGCAGATGCGGATTCCACATCGCAGGTGAGACTCCAAGTGATGTTATTCTTTTCCGCAGATGCAGACAAAATTACCGCACCTGCGGTTCTGCAAGTGCGGATACCATGTCGCAGGTGCGAGCTTAGTACAGTTGAGCCAATTTCGCAGGTGCGGAGCTGTCACGACCCAAAATACTAACTCAGGTCGTGATGGCGCCAAACACCGGGTTTAGGCAAGCCCACACTCAAATTACTAAGGATTTCCCATACTTGATTAAACATCCCAGCACATTCCAGGTTTTAAAGTTCAAAACAATAATTGAAAAACATAGTAAGCCATTTTTAACCAAAAGCAGTTGTNTCGATTATAGCTCAATGGTAATGAAAATACTGTAATACTGCATATATATATATATATATATATATATATATATATATATATATATATATAGAGAGAGAGAGAGAGAGAGACCCGCAAACCAAAATAACCACTATGTATGTGCCAGGAACTAGTGTCAGAAGTCCTATTGGCATACTAATGGAATATACAAAAAATATAATATACAATCCTACTATCTGAAAGAAATAGATGGTAAATAAGCAGAATAAACTCCATGGTGCTGCCGAGGATCGTCAGGAGAAGCAGCTCACCATGAAGTCAGATCCAACTATAATCAAAATCGAGTTTCGGTCTGATAACCAGATGCACCAACCTCAGAACCTGTACAATTAAGTACATGAGTGTAGTATGAGTACATAAACATATATGTACCCAATGAGTATCCCGCCTAACCTTGAAGAAGTAGTGACGAGAGGTCGACTTGACACTCACTAAGGTCCAACAAAGTGATTAGCAAAATATAATATCAGTAACAGACATACAAGGATGGTAAAAAGAGAAAACATTAAAATAACAGTAAATCAAATAAATACTGGAAGTAATTATACCATTTCTACTCCATTATTCTTTTCTTTCCTTTAAAAATATATCTGACCACTCAAAATCAATAAAAGAATCATTAACAATTTAACATGCGCATACAGGATAAGGACAACCAGCCTGAGCCATCATAATGATCATATCTGTGCACTGCCGAGGGTCGAACGGCCCCAACCATAATATATATCTTTCAATCTCGCCGTGGCGTACGACCCACTCCCATGAGAGTGGGGGAAATAACACTCCGCTCGCGGAATGTAAAATGCGATGTAGTCATATGCACACACAATCCACAGATTTATTCTTTATAAATTACTTTTCGTGATCAATTCCTTAAAATTTCTTAAATTCCATGATCTCAGGGAAACAAGCCGCATGTAACATTAATTCACTAAGCATATAGTTCATTTGAAGGAAAACATAAGGCATGGTGTAGGCCTAACTACCCGGACATAACAATAATAGTCGCCACGTACGGACACTCATCACTTTACCCGTAGGTAGCCCCCACAAATATTAGCACATAGTCATTTAAAGCACCTAGGGGGACAGTTCCCTCTTACAAGTTTAGAAAGGAGACTCACCTCGTGTCGATCCTACTCTCCGGGTGAAGAACGCGCCCGAAACTCCAAACTCGACACCCACGGACTCGAAACTAGCCAAATGTTATACAAACATATCAATATATATTCAAAGCATGGAATCCTCCTACTACTTAGTTAAATTCATCATTGTTTAAGAGATCCTAAAATCCAACCCCAGGCCCGCATGCTCGGATTCCAAAAATTCTCGAAGGAAACACTCACCCATAGCCTAAGGATCATTAATATATGATTTTTGTTTCAAAGCCAATTCACGGGTAATTTTCTAAATTCTTGAAGGCCCTAGGTTACGAACCAAATTCATAATTTTTTCACTAATTAAGTAGTTAAATCCTACCAAGAATGCATGCATTGACTAACTTTAGGATAGAATTTACTTACTTTTTAGTGGTTAGGTCGTGGAGCCCTTTTTCCAAGCTCTCAAAGTAATCTAATGGAGGAAGAAATGAAGAAAAATGAAGAATCCCATATTTTAAAGAAACACACTGCCTGATAGTGGTTCAGCACCTGCGGCTCAAGGAGTGCACCTGCAGTCTCGCACCTGCGAGCAAAGGATCGCACATGCGAAAATGGACGAGGAAGCCTGGGTCTGCACATGCGGAGAGGAGACCGCACCCGTTGCTCCAATCCTGCGGAACTTTGTCCGCACCTGCGAGAAATGGGCTGCCCATTGCGGGTCGCACCTGCGAGGCTGGGACAGCAGGAGCGGTCTCGCACTTGCGACTGGGCAACTGCTCACGCGGTCACACCAGAAGAGGTGCACCAACAACTATTTCAGCTAGTTTTTGGCCTCGTGTGGTGTTCGGGAGGCACCTGGGCCCACCCGAGCCCCCGTCCAAATATACCAACAAGTGCCAAATAATAATATGGACTCGCTCGAGCCTTCGAAACCCCCAAAATAATGCTAAAACTCAAAATCACACCTCAAAACCCCTAGAACCAAACTTAGGAACATTAAGTTTTCTTCACTTCGCTAACAACGCGCCGAACCGACCTATACTACTCGGAATGACACCAAATTTTGCAGGCAAGTCATAAATGATATAACGGAACTATTCCTGATCTCGGAATTCCATTCGGACCTCGATAACTCAAGAACACATCCCAAACCACAATAGGAACCTATGGAAGTCTTATTTCAATATTGGGCGCCGAAACGCTCCCGGGTCATCCAAAAACCATTCCGAACATACGCCCAAGTACAAAATCATCATATGAAGTTACCTGAGCTGTTGAAACTCAATTCCGAGGTCATTTACCCAAAATGTTGACCAAGTGTTCCTATAGCACTCTATACACTTCCGAATCCCGAACCACCAGTCCCCGCAAATCATAAATCACAATAAGTCACTATGGGAAGATTCATTTAGGGGAACGGGGACCGACAACGCAAAACGACCGATCGGGTCGTTACATGAAATATGTGAGGACAAAATTATTTATTTCTTTGAGTTTTAGGGCTTATAGAAAACTAACCTAGGGGATAGAATTTTGATTTTAGTTGTGCGAAGTTCGCACCCGTGGAGATATTACCGCACCTGCATTTGCGCACGTGCGAAGAGCCAACTGCACCTGCGTGAAAGGGCGCATATGCGCTTCAGACACCGCTGCTGCGGAGTCGCACCTGCGGAGCTATTACCGCAGGTGGGGAATCCCTAGGCTCAAAAATTATTTTTTTGTACATTTTTGCGATCGCATCTTTTGCTCGTACATACAACTATGCGATAGAATTTTGCACTGGCCTCATCGCAGAGTTGGTCAATGTGTTGCCCTGCCTTTTCGTGGCTCATTTTGCACTGTATTTGGCTACCCGGTCACCCCAACCTGCTCAAATGAACTCCAAAAATTCTGAAACTTTGTAGATCGGTTAGAAAAATTATAATAAGCTATTCTCAAAAGGAAAATTCCAAAAATGACCAAAAATTTTGAAAACGATAGGTTGCCTCCCACCATGCGCCGTATTTAATGTCGTCGCATGACTCAAGTCAACTTTACCACTTTTCTCGCCACTTGACGATATGAACTGGGCACCTAGCTCGGAATCAAGCTTGTGACCATGGGCGGTGGGGGGTGGTAAGTATGATCAAGCCAATCCTCAAATTTTTCATTTTGCACTTCTTGGCTTTCATGTGAGGTATGTCACTTTGCTTTCTTGTTTCCTCAACTTGTAAGTTGTATGGTATGAATTTTTATTCCTTGCAACACTCCATTGATTCTTGTAGTTCAACTTCCATTTTATCACACAATTCCAATGTTGAAAAATGCTTGAAATGTGCCTTCAAACCTCCAACTTGCAATTTTTCCCGGATTTTGACATCCTCATTTTCCCCCGGAATAGAGTCAATTTCAACCAAATTCTCAATCACCCCGGTTGACTCTAATTCAATATTTTTCTCAAAATCACTACCACTCATGGAGTCGGTTGGAGGATGTTTATGGATTGATTCCTCAAAGTAAAGCTCACTCTCACCCTCAAAATTGGACTCTTCACGGCTTTCATCCACACTTTAAACTTGATAGGCATGATGAGCCTCCATCAATGCTTGTATTTGATCCTCCAAAGTGCGGATGTGCTCATCATTTGGAGTCACTTCATGTTTCAAGCCCTCGAGTGCAAAGTTGTGCTTTTCCTCATTTTCAAGAATGGCCTCCAACACGAGCATCATCCTCTCATTTTGAGCATTTGAGAGTTCTTCTTGGTTTTGTTCAAGTACCAAGGAAAATTTTTCAACTTCAACCTCCAAGGAAGGTTCTTGGCCATCACTCACCTCTAAGGCTTTTTGAACCCTTGAAGCTTCAATCATTTCATCCATTTCTGAGTGCAACCTTTCAAGTGCCAGTTCATTTTGGAGACTATTCTCCAAAAGCTCTTCCAAGGCATTTTCCTCATGGTTTCCTTCTTCAAGTAAGTATTCCAACATGAGCTTGAACTCTCCATTTCTACCATGATCAATTTCCTCCATTCTTCACCCCTAAAGTTTTTATCATAAGAAGTAGAATCATCATAGATGGGGCTTGGGGAAGGGACGGTGTAACGACCTGGCCGGTCGTTCTGAGAGTTTAGCCCCGTTTCCCCATTTATACTTCACTTTATGTGGTTTAGCCTCATTTTTGTGTGTTGGGTAGGTTGGTTCGGGTTTATCGTGGTCATGGTGAGAATTGAGTCATGTAGTCTCTCAAGGTAGCCTAATAATTGAGAAAGTCAACTAAGAGTTTACTTATTGGTGAACGACCTCGGAATGCAGATTTTATGGCTCGGATAGATTTGTTAGGTGATTTGGAACTTAGGAGTGTGTTCGGAATGAAGTTTTGATGTCCGATGTAGAATTGGGCTTGAATTGGCGAAAGTTAGTTTTTGGCAATTTCCGGCCGGCAGTGAAAAAGAGGATATCGGGTTCGGAATGGGATTCCGGAAGTTGGAACAGGTTTTTAAAGTCATTTTGGTTATGTGTGCAAAATTTCAGGTCAATCGGAGGTGTTTTGGTTGGTTTCGGCGTAGTTGGCAAAAATTGGAAGTTTCAAAGTTCATAGGCTTCAATTTGATGCAATTTTCGTGTTTTCCTGTTGTTTTTTGTGTTTCAAAGGCTCACCTAAGTTTGAATGATATTATGGGGTGTGTTGGTAGGATTGGTTGAGGTCCCGGGGGCCTCGGGTGTATTTTGAATGCTCAAACGGGCACTTTTTGGCCTTAAGAAGACTGTTGTTTTCTAGTGTTTTAGCAGCAGTGAATCCTTCAATGTGATCACGTGGACTCGTCTGCAATCGCGTAGAATAAAATAGTGTGGCATGCATTTAGTTCTATGCAATTGCGTGGTTAGGATTGTGATCACGTAGGTTGGTCAGGTAAGGCAGTGCGATCACGTGGGTAATGGTGTGATCGCGTTGATGATTTTGAGGCGCGTGTGTGGGGTGGAAACTTGTTCTATGTGATCACATGTATTAGTTTGCGATCACATTTAGTTGACTGGTATTTGCATCGGGATCGCGTGTCTAATGTCGCGATTGCACTGAGGAAATTAAATGGCTGGGTAGAATGTTTTAAAGGCCATTTGTGCGAGAATAGTTCATTTTCCTCCATTATTGAACGAGTTGGGAGCTCTTCTGAGAGGGTTTGAAGAGGAAATTTAAGGGAATCACTTGGAGGTAAGGTTTTAAACTTCATAACTCGTTTATATGTCATTTTCTAAGTAATTAAACCGTAAAATTGTTGGAATTAAACCCAAATTTGGGGAAGAAGGGTGCATGGAAATTGGAATTTTCTTTTGAGGATTTGAGTGGGCAATTGTGGTCCGATTTTAGTATTCTTGGTATGTATAGAATCGTGGGAGGACGAGTATTCTAGTGATGAAAATTTTATCGAATTCCGAGACATGGTCCAAGGGCTCGGGGTTTTCCAAATTTCGAGATTCTTGTATAATTTGATAATTTTCGATTGGGTTGTGTTCCTTTAGTATATATTGATGATGTTAAACTTGTTTTGACTAGATTCGGAGAAATCGGGATCCAATTTGAGGGGCAAGAGCATAGCGGGCTAGTGATGTGGCCCGGTAGAGGTAAGTAATGGTTATAAATCTTGTCCTAAGGGTATGAAACCTCGGATTGCATATTTCTCACTGATTTTAGAATGAGGCACATGTCGGATGACGAGTATGTGGCGCGCACTGATTTTTTTGGATTGGAATATGTCCACTCTACGGAAACTAATGAGTTTCATTTACTCAAAACATTATGTTAAATTATGTTCTAAAGATTGTTGAAATATTGGGCTAGAAGCCGTGTTTGGGGCCTCGTGCCGATCTGTTTAGACCCCTTGGGGGATTTTAACTGTTGTTTTCCCCACTATTTATTGATGATTTCACTTAGCCACATTGTGCTTACTGTTTTCAAAACTCAACCTGATTTACACTACTTTGAGATTTAAAAATGATGTTTTAGGTCTAGTACCCTATTTTTACTGATTCGCCCAAGGGGCTTTTGAGAGGTCCTGCTGAGTGAGGCCGAGGGCCTAATTGTGAGGATATGATAAGCCATGAGGTGGCTTGATATTAGCGCTTGGGATGAAGGCCCCTCCAGAGTCTGCACATACACCCTAGTGAGCGCATCGAGTGCCGAGTGACGAGTGATTGGGAGGCATGAGTGACTGTGAGGTGCTGAGTGGCTGATTACGAGTGATGGTGAGGTATGCCCGAGGGGCTGATCACGAGTGACTGTGCGGCATGCCCGAGGGGCTGATTATGATACATGTTTTTCCCGAGGGGCTACTAATGATTTTACTACTTTCACTCTAAGCTTATGAAATATGTTTTCCCCGAGGGGCCTCTATATGATTCATTTCATTTTCATACTAAATATTTCGGTTTGAAGTTGTTGAAAATATACATTCTTCAAAGGATTTTTCTGAAGTTGGTTTTAAGGCCTGATGATTTATGTTATACTGTTGGAAAGAAAGGTTGTGCATCTTGTAAATTGTTGACATTGATTTTATGTGTTTCTTGTTTTTCAGACCTGATTTATTTTCATTACTACTGAGTTGGTGTACTCACATTACTCCCTGCACCTTGTGTGCAGATTCAGATGTTAGGGCAGGGTGAGCTGTCTATCTGTTCTAGAGATTCTCAGACGTTTGCGAGGTAGCTGCATGCGTCCGCAATCCTGCTCCCTCTCCTGCTTACTATTATAGAATTTATTTTCTTTTGAGTTGTATATTTTATGTAGATGCTCATGACCAGTGACTCCGGGTTCTCGGGGGTTGTATTTAATATTCAGTATAGCTTTAACTATTTTATACATGTTTAAAAGAAACCTTTATGGGTAATCAGTGTAGTAAAGATGTAAACTGAAGCTTATTATGATTCGAGTATAGCTTTGGCTGGCCTAGTTCCACGATAGGCGCCATCACGCCTGGTTTAGATTTGGGGTCGTGACAGTTTGGTATCAGAGCGCTAGGTTACATAGGACTCACCGGTCATGAGTAGGTTTAGTAGAGTCTTGCGGATCGATACAAAGACGTCTGTACTTATCTTCAAGAGGCTGCGGAACCCTTAGGAAAAATCTCACATTCTTGAATTCTTGTCGTGGGAATCCATTGAATTCAGCCAAGAGTGTAACTCTTGAATTCCTTCCATGTATTCGAACGCGCACGAGAGCGCTTGGTATCAGTTGTGCATCTGCGGCTTGTGGCTTCCATGGATGAGATGTGATTTTGGCATATTGGTAATGGGCCAATCTAGAGGACTTGAGGTCAGATTCATTCTGTGGCTTGATTTCTGAGATTTTTGTTGTGTGGGAACATGTAATTGGGGACTTGTATGTCCGTTTGTGTTCTTATTGACGAGAATTGGTGACTAGATTCCTATGTGGTGGGTGTGATTTGATGGTTAGATGTGTTCAGACTGTGAATTGTGTCAAAAGGGTTGGCTAGAAATGTGGCAAGATTTATTGAATGTTTGATTTCCGTCTCAATTTAGTATACGTCCTTGAGTTGTGAGTATGTTGGAAGACCTCTCATGTTGTGTAGTTGTGGAGTGAAGCGGATTTTTCTGTTGGGTTATGAGTTCCTGGTGATGTCTTTTGAGCTGATCATTTGCCCCAGTAACGTTCATGTATTTGATTAATAGTGTATTCCAGCCGTATTAACACTCCTTGTTATTGTATTCATTGATGGCGTCTTGGCATATTTGCGTAGCCAGGAGTAGCATACTCAGTATCTGAGGATGGCATTATAAGGATTCGGGGAGGAAAGGCTCTACGCCAATTCTTTCAGTGTGAATTTTTACTCGGTTCAGTAGAATTCTTGGGACACGTGGTGTCCAGTGAGGGTATCCATGTGTTCAGACATGTGTGGGTAGAGCTTCCAGAAGCTCGAGATTTCTGTGACCACCGTTCCAGTGTTGTTTTTACCGCGTATTGTGGTGCCTCGAGGGTAGGCGTTGGTTGTGTTCAGATGCAGGAAGGTATAGTGATTGTGTGATAGTTCTGGTCTTCAGAAGTGTATGGAGAGATAGCAGTTGAGGCTAAGCGGTCAGGGGTATCTCCTACGGGTTGTCCCAGGGTGTATGGTCCCTATGTAGTTCTGTAATAAGTTCTCTTCTACCATTAAATTATATATGTTGTAATGGGAGTTTAGATCGCTTGTGGAAGTTGGTATGACTATTGCAACGGTGAATGCGAGATTTGCAGATGACTTGAGTTGTTAGACGGGTGGTGTTATTATGGGCATTGTGAGTTATTATTTGCCTCGATCGTTGGCTTTGAGCCAAGTGGGGGAGTCTGTTAATGATTAGTTGATTGCACGACTATGTGTGGTATTGGTTTCAGTTCGAGGTATATTGGTAAATCAGTTATGACCTGTAGGTGTGGGGTCTGGGAATGTCACGAGTAATGGAAATTTCTTCGATATAGGTTCCAATGTACTTTGTTGGTTAATTGGGTTCTATTGAATGATTTAGTGGAAGTGGTAAAAGGTGTAGTGTGTGCAGTGTATGAAGTTGCTTGTGGCTTCAAGTGAGTGGATTACTTTCCTAGTATGTTAGTGTGCAAACGGGTTAGGTCGATTCTGTCTAATTGGTCGGTGTGATTGAGATTTACGTTAGAGGGTGGCAAGACTTATGGCATATCTACATCAGCAAGGGTTCTACATATCAGTATCAGGAAGATGAAGGTAATGGCTTTAGATTCGCAGGAAGTCTCTGCAGGGTAAGTATTTTGAATGTGGTACTTTTGGGGATATTTTAGAGAGTATTCAGCGGCTTACGAGCCTTAGACGATATGGTTTTATGCTCGGGTCGCGTGTGGTGAGTCTGGGTTGAAAATTGTGGTATTACGGTAGGGAGAAGTATCAATTTGAAGGTAAGTCAGAAGGAAGTTCGGTAAACAGGGCAACTTGGTAGTAGGTCGGATCGGCATGGTAATAGATACGATTAGTTCTTGGGTGTTCATGAGGTGACGAGTTTTTTGGGTGTTTCTTAGCATGCTCTTGGATTTTTGGTGTCCTACATAGTTTGGTTGAGTTAGAAGAATTCAGTAGTGATGGTTTGGTGTTGCACAAATGGGATTTCAGATAGTTCCAAATGGTTTCTACCACGGTTAAGGGTGCATATTTTCTTATGACGTATAGTGACTTTGTTTCTAAATGGGATCCAATGGGAGTTTTTGGCTAGTTGGGTACGTAGTTGCTTGTGCCTCAGAAGGGACCATGGAGTTCCCGTATTTTTCCTAGGTTGGCATGGCGTGTGCGGTATGTTGGGTAGAGTTGATATTTGCATATGTGAGGTCACGGTTCGGTTCTGGAAGGAAGGTAATAAATTCTTAGGCAACATGGACAATTTCAGATGAATAGGTAGATGATATCACTAATTGGTGTGACATTATGAGGGTATATATTTCAGAAAGAGCAATGTGTTTGAGTTAAGGGTACTTCATTGGTATCGCGGCGCCCTATTGTTGGATCGACTGTTGATATTCAAGTTTTCTTGGTAAACGGAAGAATTATAGGTGTATCCCTCGTGGAATGAGTGAGTTGGGATGTGTTATGTATTCGAGCGGTAGAGTTGTGATCAGATATGGTAATCCGTATGTTTCATGGACTTTGAGACTGAGAGTTCTCATAAACAGGATATTTTGTGGTAGTGAACTGTGAAGATGCGAGCTGATCTAGTCAGATGTTAGTATGTACCATGATTCCGTCATTGTGAACTTTTCAGTGAGTTATCTATCTGTTATGGGTGATCAGAGTTAATTTAGGGTCACTGTTAGGCTAATATGGGTGTGTGTTCTGCACCGGGTCAGAATTGTTGGCTCATTCGATTGTGATTGAGTTTATTCATGTTCTGGAGTGATCTATGAGTTACTCTTCGGTGTTGCGAGGAGTGGTGATTATTGGTTATATGCACATATCGTGCGGTTTTAATTGGGCGTTATAGCTAGATTTGAGTAAGGTAAGTAATTGGGTGTTGCGGGATTGAGACGTGTTGATTATATACCTTCTATTTCGGGTGGCATGGTATCGTCAATTTTCCCCCGTGGATATGGAAATGCAATTTGAGTATTTGATGTCGAATTTCGAATGGTTATTGATTTTGGGCAAGGTGTCTTGAAGTATTTTAAGTGGAGCAACATTGGATGAGATCGCAGAGTGTAGCAGAGTTATGGAGGGGTATGACCTTTGGTATTGGATACATGTGTTTTTTATTTTTATGGTGTGTGCCAGACTATTAGTATGATATGGTGATGGTAATTGTTAATGGCAGGATAATCCTCTCGTATTGATCTTTTATATAATTTGATTATATTGGGAAATTGCTGTTAAGTGCACAAGTTGCACATGTTTTGGCTTCGAATTGTATCGATGTGTCATGTTATCAGGGTGGTCGTGATGGATGAGAAGAGGTCATTGGACCTAGAGTGGATATTTTCAGAATTTTCTACAACATATTTGGAAGGATAAATATCAGGAGTCGGCTTAGAAATCTGCTATAATTCTTGTTTGGGAAGGGGGAGTTTCATGTCTGGTTGATCGGACAAATGGTTGTTAGTTCTACGTGCTTCTTTCATCATCGGCAGTATATGGAAGTGTTAGAGCGAGGCATTTCTTGATAAGAGGTTATGTACCAGTATTGGGTTGTTCTGAGCAATTATTATGGTTAAGAGTTATCGCTATGAGTGTTGAGTCACGCGGTGTATTATGTGATTTCATCTTGGGTGCGTATATGACTTGATTCACCATGTTCAGGCTTACTCTGTTTATAGTTATGGAAAATTTGATCTTGTATATTATTTTAGAAGTTGGAATTTGGTTCTACGGTTTAGGGGTCAGGATTGAATTTTGAAATTTAAACGGTATTGTGATATTGGACCTATATGGGATAGGGTCACGTGGGATCGCCCCCGGGTATGTGCATGGTAAGCTACGTAACAGTTTGATGGTGTTGGAGAACAACTCTTGGTACGTTCGAGGACGAACGTATGTTTAAGTGGGGGAGGATGTAACGACCCGGCCTGTCGTTCCGAGAGTTTAGCCCCGTTTCCGCCATTTTGCTTCATTTTATGTGGGTTAGCTTCATTTATGTGTGTTGGGTCGGTTGGTTCAGGTTCAGAGTGGTCATGGTAAGAAATGAGGCGTGTAGTCTCTCAAGGTAGCCTAATAGTTGAGAAAGTCAACTCAGAGTTGACTTATTGGTGAACGACCTCAGAATGCGGATTTTATGGCTTGGATAGCTTTGTTAGGTGATTTGGGACTTAGGAGTGTGTTCGGAATGAAGTTTTGATGTCCGGTGTAGAATTGGGCTTGAATTGGCGAAAGTTAGTTTTTGGCAATTTCCAGTCGACAATGAAAAATAGGCTATCGGGTTCGGAATGGGATTTCGGAAGTTGGAACAGGTCCGTAATGTCATTATGGGTATGTGTGCAAAATATCAGGTCAATCAGAGGTCTTTTGGTTGGTTTCTACGTAGTTGGCGAAATTTGGAAGTTTCAAAGTTTATAGGCTTCAATTTGATGTAATTTTGGTGTTTTCATGTTGTTTTTGGTGTTTCGAAGGCTCGACTAAGTTTGAATGATCTTATGGGGTGTGTTGGTAGGATTGGTTGAGGTCCCGGGGGCCTCGGGTGTATTTCGGATGCTCAAACGGGTACTTTTTGGCCTTAAGAAGACTACTGTTTTCTGGTGTTTTAGCAGCAGTGAATTCTTCAATGCGATCACGTGGACTCGTCCGCGATCGCGTAGAGTAAAAGAGTGGGGCAGACATTTTTTTCTATGCGATCACGTGGTTAGGATTGTGATCGTGTAGGTTTGTCAGGTAAGGCAATGCGATCGCGCGGGTGTTGGTGCGATCGCGTGGGTGTTGGTTCGATCGCGTAGAGTATTCTGAGGCGCCTGTGTGGGGTGGAAAGTTGTTTTATGCGATCGCGTGTATTAGTTTGCGTGGCCCGGTAGAGGTAAGTAATGATTATAAATCTTGTCCTGAGGGTATGAAACCCCGGACTGCATATTTCTCACTTATTTTAGAATGGCGCACATGTCGGATGACGAGTATGTGGCGCGCACTAATTTTTCTGGATAGGAGTAGGTCCACTCCGTGGAAACTAATGAGTTGCATATTTACTCAAAACCTTATGTAAAATTATGTTCTAAAGATTGTTGAAATATTTGTGCTATAAGCCGTGTTTGGGGCCTCGTGCCAATCTGTTTAGACCCCTTGGGGGCTTTTTACTGCTGTTTTGCCCACTATTTATTGATGATTTCACTCAACCACATTGTGCTTACTGTTTTCGAAACTCAGCCTGATTTACACTACTTTGAGATTTAAAAATGATGTTTTGGGTCGAGTACCCTGTTTTTACTGATTCGTCCGAGGGGATTTTGAGAGGTTCTGTTCAGTGAGGTCGAGGGCCTGATTGTGAGGATATGATACGCCACGAGGTGGCTTGATATTAGCGCTTGGGCTGAAGTAGCCCCTCGGGAGTCTGAATACAACCCTAGTGAGCGCACTGATTGCTGAGTGTCGAGTGTCGAGTGACTAGTGATAGGGAGGCATGAGTGACTGTGAGGTGTTGAGTGACTGATTACGAGTGATAGTGAGGTATGGTCGAGGGGCTGATCATGAGTGGCTGTGAGGCATGCTCCGATGGGCTGATTATGATACATGTTTTGCCCGATGGGCTACTTATGATTTTACTACTTTCACTCTGAGCTTATGAAATATGTTTTGCCTGAGGGGACTCTATATGATTCATTTCATTTTCATACTAAATCTTTCGGTTTGAAGTTGTTGAAAATATACATTCTTCAAAGGATTTTTCTGAAGTTGGTTTTAAGGCATGATGATTTCATATATCTATGTTATACTGTTGGACAGAAAGGTTGTGCATCTTGTGAATTGATGACGTTGATTTTATGTGTTTCTTGCTGGTCAGACCTGATTTATTTTCATTACTACTGAGTTGGTGTACTCACATTACTCCCTGCACCTTGTGTACAGATTCAGGTGTTAGGGTAGGGTGAACTCTCTATGTGTTCCAGAGATTCTCAGAGGTTTGCGAGGTAGCTGCATGCGTCCGCAATCCTGCTCTCTCTCCTGCTTACTATTATAGACTTTATTTTCTTTTGAGTTGTATATTTTATAGAATTTATTTTCTTTTGACCAGTGACTCCGGGTTCTCGGGGGTCGTATCTAATATTCAGTATATCTTTAACTGTTTTATAAATGTTTAAAGGAAACCTTTATGGGTAGTCAGTATAGTAAAGATGTAAATGGAAGCTTATTATGATTCGAGTGTAGCTTTGGTTGGCCTAGTTCCACGATAGGCGCCATCACGACTTGCTTACATTTGGGGTCGTGACAGATGGTCAAATATACACAATCATACCAATGACCATTTTGGTAACCAAACCTATCACAAATACCCCACTCCTGTGTTTGAGATTGTGCGCACAATCCATCCCCGGGAGAATTTAAACAATTTTTCCACGAGTGTGGTCCTCCACAGTAAGAACAAGGGTCATCAAAGTATGAACAACTATCATCCGATCAATTTTCATTATATGATGCCATTTTTTTAATCAAAAATTAAGAAAATAAGCAAGAAAAATAATTACACAAATATTCACAAGTTTGGACCAAAGCACTAATGCTTATTTCTCAAACAACCTAAATTACGCCAATTGTTCCCCGGCAACGACGCCAAAATTTGATACGCTCAAATTACACCTTAAAATAGTGTAAGCGGTCGATTGCCAAATATAATAACCCAACTCTGTTGGGTCGAATCCCACAGAGAAAAATATGTAGGCGATTAGGAATGTAAGAGAATTATCACTTATCGTACAATGCCAAACAAATAGATTTTTGTTTTGAAAAAGTTTATAACTAAATGTGTAAATATAAACTAACCTAGAAAGCAAGTAAAAGGATCAATGGAAACAAGAATGAATGCATCGGGTATTAGACTCAAGTAACGATCCAATGTATTTCATGATTTTACAAATATGAGCGAGTTTGTGTTAATTAGCCACGGATAATAATTCTTAATTAGCTTTCTAATTAAACTATTCCTAACCCAATTAAGAGATTAATCACATCCGAATATGGCTACAAGTAGTTCAATCCTATCCCTAGGGAGAATCTATAAAATGAGGGTTAAAGCCTCGAGTTCTTGTTAATTAATTTTTCCCAACCCCAAATTATCTTTTCCAAAATTAATTTGGAGTTAATGGGCGAGTCCTAGGGTTAGATAATCCTTTTGGAAACATTAAAGAACAAGAATAATTAAAGTAACAATAACTCACTTCATAAATATATGAAAATCATTCAATACATAAGCACAACTAAGTATTTAATCCACACTTTAAATGTGAATATTTCCATAAATAAGATTCAAATGTTGGAAACAAATACTACACACTTAAATATTCATTAAAAATAAAGGACATGAAGAAACAAACATAAATGGGTAAGTAATCCTTAATCACAAGGTTGAAATCTTCAAATCCCAAGTATGTGTGCAAACCCTAACTTCAAGACTCAAAATATGTTTTACAATGTCCAAGGATATTGAAAATATCTGTTAGGTCTAGTATATGTGGGTTTGGGATTGGGAAAATGTGATTTTACAAATCTATCCAGGTCTGATGCCCGTTGACTGCAACTGTGGACAAATCCTCACAGGTGCGGCTCCGCAGATACGGATTCCACATCACATGTGTGACTCCAAGAGATGTTATACTTTTCCGTAGATGCAGACCAAATTACCGCACCTGCGATTCCGCAGATGCGGATACCATGTCGCAGGTGCAACCTCAGTACAGTTGAGCCAGTTTCGTAGGTGCGGAGCTGTCACGACCCAAAATACTAACTCAGGTCATGATGGCGCCCAACACCGGGGTTAGGCAAGCCCACACTCAAATTACTAAGGATTTTTCCCATACTTGATTAAACATCCCAACACGTGCCAAGTTTTAAAGTTCAAAACATAAATTGAAAAAGATAGTAAGCCATTTTTAACCAAAAGAAGTAGTAAAGAGGCGTGAGACAATATATATATACAGACCCGCAAACCAAAATAAGCACTACGTGTGTGCCAGGAACTAGTGTCACAAGTCCTACGGGCATACTAACAGAATATACAAAAAATATAATATACAATCCTACTGTCTGAAAGAAATAGACGGGAAATAAGAACAAGAAACTCCATGGTGCTGCCGAGGATCGTCAGGAGAAGCAGCTCACCGTGAAGTCAGATCCAACTATGATCAAAATCGAGTACCAGTCCAATAACCAGATGCACCAGCCTCAGGACCTTTACAAATAAGTACAGAAGTGTAGTATGAGTACATAAACAAATATGTATCCAGTGAGTATTGTATTGGTAAAAAAGAGTTTCACACGTAAGCCATCTTTTGACAACTCATCCAGTCACGTGGACATAGGAAAATGCGACAACTAGATGTGATTCTTTGAAGAGGTACGGAACAAAGAGGCACGATTCAGTAAACCCACGGACTTATCAGCCATGATAAACTCAACTTGATCAAAGTGGGAGAGAGGCACCAGAATGAATCCAGATAAAACTGCGGGCAGATTCAAGAACCCACAATTGATTACTCAAACATTATGTAACCGAACTCCAGTTACCGTTATCCTTTGTAAGGCCTCATTAATGTCATAATTAGTCATTAATGAGTAACCATAGTAAGAGTCGTACGTTATAAAAATCCTATATAAGAGAGGGGAATACAACTTGTAAAGGCATCTGATTCTCGAATACAATCAACTTCGATTTTTTATATTTCTGCAATATTGTCTATTATTCATTTTTCTCCATTACCTTGATTATCAGTAACCCGTATTCATCTTAAAATAAGCTTTAGTCAAAGGTTCTAATTTTTTGGTTAAACAGATTGGTTCCATTACCGGGAATATGATAATCTTTGTTTACTTTTCAAGTGTTATCCTCTGAATTATGTCAAACCCCAATGACAAAAACCAACAAAGGAGTGGAACCTCGGTTCCATCGCCTTCAGGAACCCCACGTGGTTCGAGGGAACAATCCTCCGAAAGATCCAATAATAACAATGGTGATAATGATCAATCTGTGGAACAAGATCGTGTAAAGAAAATTATTGCAGAGTATGTGAGCCAAGCTTTGCAAGAATTTGCGAGAGGATTACCGGCAGTGTTACCTACACCGCCGATGCCACCCCCCAATAACACCATGACCATGGAAAATCCTCAATCTGGGTTGGCAAACTCAGGAAGAGGAGATAATCCTAATGAATCTCTCGAAACGAGACCAGGAATATCTAATAACCCAGAATTACAAAATTTACTGCTAACCATGCAGAAACAGATGAAGGAGCAGAACGATCGCAACGAACAAATTCCTGGAGTACCACCTATTATCAAAGGCATCGATGTTGATAGATATTCTCAGCAACCTTGGAAGCCAAGTGCGCCCCCCTTGCCTATACCCAAGAAGTTTAAAAGGCCTGACGTTCCCAAATATGATGGAACAACTGACCCACGCGACCATGTGACTGCTTTCATTACTAGGGTAAAAGGCAACGACTTAACGAAACCAGAGATTGAATTTGTCCTTGTCAAAAAATTTGGGGAAACACATACCAAAGGGGCCCTAACCTGGTATTCTCTTCTCCCTGAAAATTCTATTGACTCTTTTGCTGAGCTTGCAGATTCGTTTATAAAACCACACTCTGGTGCACAAAAAGTTGAGTAGAGAATGGAAGACATATTCAAAATAAAATAAGGAGACAGGGAACTACTCTGTGAGTTCCTAGACAGGTTTCAACGAGAAAGAATGCAGTTACCCAAGGTGCCTGATAATTGGGCTGCCATGGCATTTGCAAACAACCTAAACGATAAAAGATCAGAAGCCACGAGACGACTTAAGGAAACTCTAAGATAATTTCCTNTCACTGGTGTGAATTTCATAACAATCATGGGCACAAAACTGCGGATTGCAGATTTTTACAAGGTGAAGTAGAAAATTTATTAAAATAGGGCTATTTAACAGAATTGTTTAGTGATAAAGGTAACAGGAATATATGAGGAACATGCAAGAGCCCCCAAAGCCTCCTTCTCTAAAACGAATCGTCAACGTAATACACGGGGGTGAAGAAGTAAATGGAGTGATTTGAAAAACAACCACAAAGTTCACAATTACATATGGGAACAGGCTCGTGAAAATATGGAAGAAGACAATATAACCTTCGATCATGCAGATATCAACGGATTAATGCTTCCGCACAATGATGCTGTGGTAATATCTTTACATATTTATGACAGTAACGTAAAAAGAGTGTTGATTGATCCAGGTAGTTTAGTGTATATCATTTTGCTAAGAGTCGTGGAATAAATTCTACTGGGGAATCAAGTAATCCCAAAAGCACGAGCCATATCAAGGTTTGATAACTCTATGGTTATAACAAAAGGAGAAATAGAGCTTAGCACTTATGCTGAGGGGGTGATCACTAGTTCCAGGTTCCAAGTCATCGATACTGACATGGCGTATAATGTGATCATTGGAAGGCCATGGATCCACGACATGAAAGCGATACCCTCCACGTTGCAGCAGGTAATTAAATTCCCCTCTGAATGGGGGATTCAATAAATCAAGGGAGATCAACAGACCACCAGAAATATAAAATATGTGGTACACTACAACAAGAAAATAGAGGTGGAAGAATTATGAGATAAGGGAATCTCCCAAGCAGGTAATACAGCTCAAACAGGCATGGAAGAAATGACTACCTAAATAAGTACGGAAAGTATTATTGCTGAAATAGGTACGAAACAAAATACTTACGAGAAGGAAAATCAAGTTACCACGGAAGGTATACTATACCACACAGATACAGATTTCGGACCAGACATAATTCGTGAACCGGAGGAGGATGAGCACATCAAAACAACTACGGAGGAGCTCGTAGCTGTTCTGTTATCTGAACAAAAGGCTGAGCAGAAAGTGTATATAGGCACGAGGCTAGGCCCCACTCGAAGAGGTAAGTTAATTGATTATTTAAAGACTAACTCAAACTGCTTTGTGGTCCCACTCAGATATGACAGGCATCCCACCAGAAGTGATGACTCATAAACTAAATGAAGATCTATCCTTCGTACTTGTTAAGCAGAAGAAAAGAAAGCAAGGACCATTCAAGAACCAAGTGATCGACGTAGAGGTACAGAAGCTCTTGAAGATTGGTTCGATACGAGAGGTAACGTACCCTAACTGGCTAGCAAACACTGTGGTAGTTCCCAAAAATAATGGCAAGTGGAGAGTATGCGTAGATTATACTGAATTGAATAAAGCATGCATGCCCAAAGATTCATTCCCATTGCCACATATAGATCAAATGATTGATGCCACAGCAGGTCATGAATTATTGAGCTTCTTAGATGCATATTCTGGTAATAATCAGATTAAAATGCATCCCTCAGATGAGGAAAAAAATTCCTTCATTACCAGCAGGGAGACTTACTATTATAAAGTTATGCCTTTTGGCTTAAAAAACGCTGGAGCCACTTATCAAAGGTTAGTGACTTGGAAAGACGATGGAAGTCTATATTGATGATATGTTGGTAAAATCAACACAAGCACAAGACCATTTCCAGCACTTCTCTACTGCTTTTGATATTTTACGCAGGTATAATATGAAGTTAAATCCAGAGAAATGCGTTTTTGGAGTGCAATCATGTAATTTTTTGGGTTTCCTTGTATCAAACAAAGGAATAGAGGTAAATCCCGCTCAAATTAAAGCTATAGAGGAAATACCTGATATTTTAACAAATAAAAAGGAAGTTCAAAGACTGACAGGGAGAATAGCAGCTTTGGGTAGGTTTCTTCCTAAATCTTCCGAAAAAAGTTTTAAATTCTTCTCAGTTCTCAAAAAGCAGAATCAATTCGAATGGACTGAAGAACGCCAGCAAGCCCTCAAGATTTATCTATCGGAACCACCACTACTTTCAAAGCCAAAAGAAGGGGAAAGATTATACATCTACTTGGTTGTCTCAGAAATTGCTATAAGTGCAGTATTAGTAAGAGAAGAAAAAGGTAAACAATCACTTGTCTATTATGTAAGTAAAACTTTGCTAGATGCTGAGACTAGATATCCACAACTGGAAAAGTTAGCCTTAACTTTAATAATGATGTTTAGGAAATTACGACTCTTTTTTCAATTCCACCCAATCACCATTGTGACCTCGTATCCTTTAAGAAATATTCTGCATTGTCAGGAAGTTTAGCAAAGTGGGCCATAGAATTAAGTGAGCATGAAATAATCTATCAGCCTAGGACTGCAATTATGTCTCAAATACTAGCTGATTTTGTTACTGATTTTAGTAATAGCATTGTATCTGAAGTAGAAAAAGAGTTACAACTCTTTAACGGTGTTAATCCAGGCCTATAGACCTTATTCACTGATGGTTCTTTAAATATAAAAGGCATCGACTTAGTCATAGTCTTGATATCACCGACGGGTGAAAAGACATGGCAAGCTATCAAGTGTTATCCTATAACTAACAATGAAGTAGAGTACGAAGCTGTTATTGTAGGGCTTGAATTCGCACGGGAGCTCTCTATCGAGAAAATTGTGATCAACATCGACTCTCAACTGGTAGTAAATCAGATACAGGGGATTTACATCGCTTGAGAGACTAGAATGCAACAGTATCATGAAAAAGCACAAGAGCTCGTGAGACAATTCAAAACATGGAAGGTAATACAAATATCTAGAGAGGAAAATGCAGAAGCAGATGCACTAGCTAATCTTGCAGCAGTCACGGAAGTAACGAACAAAGACAATATAATTGTCATTTAGCTATTTCATTCAATTATAGACCAGGACAGGAATGAGGTAACTTTCAACAACTTAACCTGGGACTGGAGAAACGAAATTCTTAATTTTTTGCAGAATGGCATCGTACCTGAAGACAGGAAAACAACTCAAGCACTTCGCCGCAAAGCTGCACGGTACTGCCTTATTCGCAATTCACTTTATCGCAAGATGTTTGGAGGACCCCTAGCTAACTGCCTCGGACCTAACCAAATGGAATTTGTGATGAAAGAATTCCACGAAGGACATTGTGAAAATTACTAAGGGGCGAGATCCTTCGTGAAAACATTAATCAGAGCTGGATACTATTGGCCTACGATGGAAGAAGAAGCCGAGAATTTTGTATCCAAATGTGACAGATGCCAAAGGTTTGCCAATAACATGCATCGACCAGCGGAATTATTACATCAAATAATATCCCCATGGCCTTTCATGAAATGGGGTATGGGCATAGTGTGACCTCTTCCCACACCTAAAGGACAANGCTCGCAAATCACAGAATTCTTCAAAAGTTGGAAAATCAAGTGGATCACTTCAACGTCGTACCACCCCGTGGCTAATGGTCAAGCTGAATCAACGAATAAGGTCATCATCAACAATCTAAAGAAGCGGCTGGATAAAACCAAAGAAAATTGGCCTGATGAGTTACCAGCGGTATGGGCATACAGGACAACTTCAAAGATAGCCATGGGAGATACTCCATTGGCACTTGTTTATGGATCAAAAGGCTTAATATCTGTGGAGATTGGCGAACCAAGCATAAGGTTCTCAACAACCATGGAAGGTGAAAATGACGACGAATTAAGGACCAACCTGGACCTGCTCGAACCACGGAGAGAATTAGCATTGATGCGGATGGCAGCTCATAAACAAATCATAAAGTGTTATTACAACCGTAAAGCTCATCTCAGGTACTTTAAGATTGGGGACTTCATCCTCAAAAAAGTCTTTCAATCAACGAAAGAAGCAGGTGCATGAAAGCTAAATCCAAACTGGTAAGGACCTTACAAAATCCGAGGCATAGCTGGGAAAGGCGCCTATGAGTAGGAAGATATGGACGGCAGAGTTCTACCAACAGCTTGGAACGCCATCCATCTAAAGAAGTATTACTTCTAAAAGAAAAGAATACCCCCCCATCAGGTATCACACGTTCGATTTTATTTTGAACCTTTAAAATTTTTTACTAACTTTTTTAGATGATAGGCACAAAGCTAACCCATCACCAGATGATGATATTAGACCTGCAAAGACGCGAGGAAATAACACAATTTCCGGTCTAGGGTTAATCTTTATGATGGACGTTTTAAAAGGGTTAAGTAGTCATCATCTAAAAAACTATATACCTTCGAGTCCGGAATGTTTTTCCTTTTCAGGAAAAGGACCACAAGGAAGGAATAATCAAGTTCTCGAGATTTCATTCTTCAAAGCTCAAATACTTGGGGGACTATGCAGTATGGAGGGCTAAGAAGAAGCAAAGAAGACTATCAGAAAGTCAAAAGCTCGAGCCTGAAGACCCATCTACCCAACAAGACAAGTGACACGAGCAGAATCGAAAGAAATAAAAAGAGCCATCCAAATACAAAGCCTAATGCAAAAAGCAAAAACCTTTGAACATATTCAGGTTGAAAGGCAAAATATTAGACACGAGAAAGAAATGTACATCTTTATACTTATTCAAAGTTGTTGTAACAAAAACAGTTAGGAGTAAAAGATCATCATCAATGTACTCATTCAAAAAAGAATGTTCTCAAATAAAATAGTTATGGATGAAAAGATCTAAATCCTTGTATTTTTTCAAGAAACAATTATCAAATAAAAACAGTTACGAATAAGAAAACATTCCCCTCGCACTTATTAGAAAACTATTTCCAAAACAGTTGTGGGTAAAAACCCCAATCTTTACAAAAACTGTTACTAATAAAAAAATAGTTGTTTCCTTGTATTAATATCGAAAAATTGTTACCTATGAAAAACAGTTACGAAATACAAGAGTATATCAAATCTGTTAAACAGAAATCGTTGCAAGCATGAGTTTTAGACGATAATCAAACACATGTAAAATGTCGTGGAAGTTGAAACAAGAAAAACTTTCCTTGGAAACATTCTTAAACATGTGTAAAATTCCTATCATTCTATTGTATTATCATGAAGTTGAGACGTCTTCTTCATGCCAATTATAAAGGGATCTCTTCCACAAACTATGCCTATTACAAAAGGGCACACATTTAATATGACACAGTGCCTATTACAAAAAGGTACGAGTAGTCTAAAGCATTTCCCATGCAAAACTCGAAGGCAAAAGTAAAACCTCAAAAAATGAAGCATGCAAAAGACTTAAAGAGTGAAACATAAACTCAACAAAAGTCGAACTAACATTTATATATTAAAACGGCTAAGACTAAGTATTAAGTTACACTTAGCCGTATAAGATTTTTATATACATTGTGGTGCCCCTAAGTTGTCATTTGGGGACTTTAAGGAAATCCAAATTTACCCTTGATAGGACTGGGGGTAACCACCAATTGATACAAAAAAATAAGAAGTGATAAACCCACTAAATCTTTTCAAGAGAGGGGTTGACTTCATTGGAAGAAGGAGCGGGAGCAACTGAGGATGAAGAGGCATGAGCGACTGGAATCTCACCATCAGGTGAATAGAAGTTATGACCTTGTTGAGCCTTCTCCATGGCTTCCTTAGTTTTTGCTATTTCAGCACTAATGTCAAAACCCTCTTGACTCATTTCCATCAATGTGTCAAGGCGAGAATTCATATATGCCCAGCTCACATCGACAGAAGCCACCCCTTCTAAATCTTCATAATCCTTTGCCCATACTTGATGCTCAGCTCTCAATCCATCCTTCTCCGCTTCCGCAGCTTCATGGGAAGCCCTTAATGGAACAATCAACTCCTCTAAAGTTTGAGCTTTTTCTAAAGCCCTACGAAGATCATCTTGAGTACGAGTGAGTGATTGCACGAGCTCGCGTGAGTATTCCTCCTTCTGCCCCAAAAATTTCTTCAAATATCTAATCTCCTCTGAGTCACGGGACAGCTGCTCGGCGGACGAAGACTCCAAAACAGTCTTATCTTTATCAGCCTGCCTACAAGAAGCTCTCTCCACTGCCAATTCTGCTGACATGAGTCTCATCTTCCGCTTTAAGGTACTCATTTCCTCTTCGCATCCATGTCAATACTTATACTATCATACTTTGCTCTCCAATTATCAACATCGGCCTGCAACTCTCTTATCTCTTGGTTCGTGTTTGAGATCCTGTTCATAGGCTCCATTCCTATAAGGTTAATCTACAAGAAATAAAGCAGTCAGATATGGTAAATTTCATATACGAGAGTGAAAAAGGATAACTTGCATCATACCTTCAAAGAAGTATGCATGACCTCATTGTCCCGTGTAAAAGCACCGTGGCTGGCTAGCTTTGATTTCTCAGAGGGACCTCTCAAAGTCTTGAGCCACACTTTGGGCTCATCCGTTTTATTGAAAAGATTCCCCTCAGCTGAAACCTCTATTACCACCTGCCGCATTTCTCTCCTGGAAGATCCTACTTCCCTAACGAAAGGCATGGAAGCAGGAAAAGATGGAACAACAACATTCACGGAAGGTTGAGGAGCTGGAGAAGCCACGGGAAAAACAGCAGGCACGGAGAGTTAAAGAGTTGAAGAAGTTACGATCAAAGCAACAACAGAAGTTGAAATAGCCAAAGGAACATACAAAACAGTTTCTCTCAAAGAAGCAGAAAAGACATCGGCCAAAGGGACGTCGTCAGGAGCAAGATCAACACCCTCGTGAATAGGCGAATGAGAAACATCATCAAGGACAGGGGGCTCAATCACAGACACGGAAGGCAAGGTTAAGGATGTAAGCTCATCATCTCAAACCATTCGCCCTCTCTGTGGCCTGTGCACTAAATCACCCTCTTCTTCTTCTACAGAACGAGACTCACTAATCTTTTTCTTCGCGGAAGATGAACCGACAATAATTTCCTGGGCCTGAGCTAAGGACATCTACGGGATAGACAAAACAGATACCCCACAAGTAGAGAACCCTATTAAAAGGGAAAAAAGTTAAACGACAAAAAAAAAGACTCAAGTAAGGAAAGAAGCAAGAACAAGAGCTTCACTTACCGTGGGTCTTTACTTGCCAACCATACCTCCCATGGAGGTACTTCCAAGATCTTTCTAGTGAAGGAGCAACAGACAACAATTTTTCTACCCAATCACGAATACCGGAGACATTCTCAACAGTATTCATGTTTGTTGAGAGAAGAAAAAGTAGATACGATGTTAATAAAACATCTCAAGTCAAAACAAGAAAAGGTAAATGTGAGCTAAAGCATACTCACGTGCGCGATTCCACTTCTCAGGGAAGGAAGATTTTCTTCACCCACTAAACCAACAGTAGGTACAACAACATACCGGAGGTACCAACCCCTATCCTTATTATTTCCAGGGGTTACCAGCACTCTTTTGCTTCTAGTAGTCAGAGTAAAATACCCTTGACGAAGTAGGAGAGTATAGGTGAATAAGATGGTTGAAGGTAAAAGGAACCGAGGCTAAAGAAGCCAAACTCCTAAGACATGCGACAACTCGCCACACAAGCGGACTAACTTGTCCTAAGTAGATATTGAAAAAACGGCAAAATTCAATTATAACTGGGTCAATGGGAGGTCTAATCCCTAAAGTGAAAGGATACATATAAGAAAAAAAATATCCCACCTTGTAATACATTAGTCTTTGATTACTATTCGGAATATAGACAGGAAAGTCAGACCTCCAAAAGCACTCCCTAAGAACAAGGGAAATCTGACCCTCAGTTATAAGGTTTGGATATCTTTCAACACTATCAAGAGAAGAAGATTGATCTACAAGAACTTGACTATCCCTAGTAGAAACAAACCCAGCAGGGACAATTTCATCGACTCCAGGATCACGAAGGCGTTTTCCTCTACCTCTAGACAAAGACCGAGAAACCCTAAATCTCGGAGAAATTGGAGATCTAGTGGAAGGAGGAAGAATTATCTGAGAAGAAGAGGAGCCCCTCGAAGGAGTGGATCCTAGACTTCTAATTCTACCACCCCTCCGACTCCTAGTCGGAGCAGAAGATGGCATTAAACTTTCAAGATCTATTAAATTTCTTTACAAAAGACAAAGTTAGGGAAGTGTTTCGTGGTAGAAAAGAAAAGAAACACATGTATTTATACTTGAAGACAACCGTCAAACATGAAGAAAAAGGAAAATAATGATGAAAAGTCATAATTTAAGATGTCTCTTCGGGACTGACACAACCGCAAAAAGCCCTAAAAGGTTCTGAATAAATGCAGAACCAATCCGAAAATGACACATGGTATGAGCAATGAATGGAAGTGACAAACGACGCGTATGGTGCAGAGAAGGATACAATGATTCAAGGAAAAGCGGCGGCAAAATATTCCCGCCATAAATGAATATCCACTTACCAAATATTTATCGTTAAATATATGGTAAGTGGGGGGACTATCTGTATTGGTAAAAAAGAGCTTCACACGTAATCCAGCTTTTGACAACTCAGCCAGTCACGTGGACACAGAAAAATGTGATAGCTAGATGTGATTCTCTGAAGAGGTACGGTACAAAGAGGCACGGTTCTGTTAACCCACGAACTTATCAGCCACGAGAAACTCAACTTGATCAAAATGGGAGAGAGGCACGGTCAGAATGAATCTAGACAAAGTTGCGGGCAGATTCAAGGACCCACAATTGCTTACTCGAACGTTATGTAACCGAACCCCAATTACCGTTATCCTTTGTAATGCCTCATTAATGTCATAATTAGTAATTAATGAGTAACCATAGCAAGAGTTTTACGTTATAAGAATCTCCTATATAAGGGAGGGGAATACAACTTGTAAAGGCATGTGATTCTCGAATACAATCAACTTCGATTTTCTATATTTCTGCAATATTGTCTATTATTCATTTTTCTCCATTACCTTGATTATCATTAACCCGTTTTCATCTTAGAAATAAGATTTAGTCAAAGGGTCTAATTCTTTGGTTAAACAAGTATCCCGCCTAACCTCGAAGAAGTAGTGACGAGAGGTCGACTTGACACTCACTAAGGTCCAACAAAATGATTAGCAAAATATAATATCAGTAACAGACATACAAGGATGATAAAAATAGAAAACATTAAAATAACAGTAATTCAAATAAATACTGGAAGTAATTATACCATTTCAACTTCATTATTCTTTTCTTTCCTTTAAAAATATATCTCACCACTCAAAATCCATAAAGCAATCATTAACAATTTAACATGCGCATACAGGATAAGGACAACCGGCCTGAGCCATCATAATGATCATATTTGTGCACTACCGAGGGTCGAACGACCCAAACCATAATATATATCTTTCAATCTCGTCGTGGCGTGGCCCGCTCCCATGAGATTGGGGGAAACAACACTCCGCTCGCGGAATGTAAATTGCGAAGTGGTCACATGACCACACAATCCACACATTTATTCTTTATAAATTACTTTTCGTGATCAATTCCTTAAAATTTCTTAAATTTCATGATCTCAGGGAAACAAGTCGCATGTGACATTGATTCACTAAGCATATAGTTCATTTCAAGGAAAACATAAGGCATGGTGTAGGCCTAACTACCCGGACATAACAATAATAGTCGCTACGTACAGACCCTCATCACTTTGCGCGTACGTAGCCCCCACAAACATTAGCACATAGTCATTTAAAGCACCTAGAGGGAAAGTTCCCTCTTACAAGGTTAGAAAGGAGAATCACCTCGTGTCGAGCCTACTCTCCGGGTCAAGAATGCGTCCGAAACACCAAACTCGACACCCACGGTCTAGAAATTAGCCAAATGTTCTACAAAACATATCAATATATATTCAAAGCATAGAATCCTCCTACTACTTAGTCAACTTCATCATTCTTGAAGAAATCCTAAAATCCAACCCCGGGCCCGCATGCTCGGATTCCAAAAATTCTAGAAGGAAACACTCACCCATAGCCTAAGGATCATTAATAGAATATTTTTGTATGGTTTCATAGCCAATTTACGGGTAATTTCCTAAATTCTCGAAGGCCATAGGTTACTACCCAAATACCTAAATTTTTCACTAATTAAGTAGTTAAATCCTACCAAGAATGCATGCATTAACTATCTTTAGGATATAATTTACTAAGCTTTCAGTGGTTGGGTCGTAGAGCCCTTTTTCCAAGTTGTCAAAGAAAAATGAAGAACCTAGTATTTTAAAGAAACACAATGCCTGACAGTGGTTCCGCACCTGCGGCTCAAGGACCGCACCTGCGGTCTCGCACCTGCAAAAATGGAGGAAGCCTGGGCCCGCACCTGCGGAGAAGAGACCGCACCCGCGGCTCCGCTCCTACAGAACATTGTCCGCACCTTCGAGAAATGGGCTACCCGCTGGAGGTGTGATGTTTGGACCGCAAGAGCTGTCCCGTACCTTAAAATGGGCAACCGCACCTGCGATCACACTAGAACAAGTGCACTAGCATCTTTTTCAGCTTGTTTTGGGCCTCGTGTGGTGTCCGAGAGGCACCTGGGCCCACCCGAGCCCCCGTCCAAATATACCAACAAGTCCAAAATCATAATACGGACTCGCTCGATCCTTCGGAACCCCCAAAACAACGCTAATACTCAAAATCACACCTCAAAACCCCTAGAACCAAACTTAGGAACTTTAAGTTTTCTTGACTTCACTAACAACCGAACCGACCTATACTACTCAGAATGACACCAAATTTTGCAGGCAAGTCATAAATGCCATAACGGAACCATTCCCGGTCTCGGAATACCGTTCAGACCTCACTAACTAAAGAAAAAGTCCTAAACCACTATAGGAACCTAAGGAACTCTTATTTCAATATTGGGCGCTGAAACGCTCCCGGGTCATCCAAAACCCATTTCGAACATACGCCAAAGTCCGAAATTACCAGACGAAGCTACCGGAATCGTCGAAACTCGATTCCAAGGTCGTTTACCCAAAATGTTGACTGAAGTCAAACTTGTCCTTAAAGGCCAACCTTAAGGAACCAAGTGTTCCTATAGCACTCTAAACACTTTCGAATCCCGAACCACCAGTCCCCGCAAGTCATAAATCACAATAAGCCGCTATGGGAAGTTTTATTTAGGGGAACGGGGTCCGATAACACAAAAGGACCGGTCGGATCGTTACATTCTCTACCTCTTAAACAAACGTTCATTCTCGAACGGGTCTAGAATCATAATGAAGTGCTGAATAAGTGTGGATATCTGCTCCGCATGCCCTCCTCGGACTGCCAGGTTGCCTCCTCGATTGGTTGGCTCTTCCACTAGAACTTTACGACAGAAACTCTCTTGGACTTCAACTGGTGATCTTGTCTATCAATAATAGCAACTGACTCTTCCTCGTAGCCCAACCTCTCATCCAACTGAATAGTACTAAAATCAACCACGTGAGAGAAGTCGGTGTGCTACCTCCAGATCATGGATACATGAAAAACTAGATGAACTCCTGATAAACTGGGAGGTAAGGCCAGCTCATAAGCAACCTCCCCAACTCGCCTCAACACCTCGAAGGGACCTATAAACCTCAGGCTTAGATTGTCCTTCTTACCAAACCTCATAATACCCTTCATAGGCGATACTTTCAACAGGACCCTATCTCCCTCCATAATGATACATCACGCGCCCTCTGATTCGTGTAACTCTTCTGTCTGGACTGTGCTGTGCGAAGCCTCTCCTGGATCAACTTCACTTTCTCCAAAGCATCCCTCACCAGGTCGGTGCCATATAACTTAGCCTCGCCAGGCTCAAACCACCCAATAGGAGAACGACATCGCCGACCATACAAAGCCCCAAATGGTGCCATCTCAATGCTGGACTGGTAACTATTATTGTAAACAAACTCTGCCAAAGGCAAGAACTGGTCCCACTGAACTTCGAAGTCAATCACACATGCCTTGAGCATGTCCTCCAATATTTGAACTGTACGCTCTGACTGACCATCAGTCTGAGGGTGAAATATTGTGATGAGTTCTATCTTGTTACACATCTCACTATGCAATGCTCTCTAGAAGTGTGAGGTGAACTGAGGACCTCGATCTGATATAATGGACACCGGCACACCGTGCAATCGGACTATCTCCCGAATATATATCTGTGCCAACCTCTCAGAAGTATATGTAGTAGCCACTGGAATGAAATGTGCCGATTTGGTCAATCTATCCACAATGACCCAAACCACGTCAACCTTCTGCAAGGTATGAGGCAACCCAACCACGAAGTCCATAGTGATGCGTTCCCACTTCCATTCCGTAATGGGCATCTACTAAAGTAGGCCTCCTGGCCTTTGGTGCTCATACTTAACCAGCTCGAAATTAAGGCACCTAGCCACATACTCCACAATGCCTTTCTTCATCCGCCTCCACCAGTAATGCTGCTTCAAATAACGATACATCTTCATAGCACCAAGATGAACAGAATACCGAGAACTGTGTGCCTCCTCTAGAATCCTCTCCCTCAGGCCATCAATATTAGGAACACATAAGTGGCCCTGAAGTCTCAGACCACCATCCTCTCCAATAGTAACCTCCTTGGCCCTACCATGAACCACTGTCTCCCGTAGCTCTGCCAAACACGGATCATCATACTGCCGAGCCTTAATCTCCCCCAATAACGAAGACTGAGAAACCACATGTGCAAGAACTTGACGAGGCTCCTAAAGGTCTAATATCACCATGCGATTAGCCAAGGACTGAATGTCCAAGGCTAGAGGTTTCTCCTCTACTCAAATATAAGCCAAGCTATCCATACTCTCCGCCTTCCTGCTCAAAGCATCTGCTACCATATTTTCCTTGACTGGATGATAAAGAATGATGATATCATAATCCTTCAACAACTCAAGCCATCTCCGCTGCTTGAACAAGTGTTGCAAGTTGCGGTGGTCTGTATAAACCTCACAGGACACCCCATACAAGTGGTGCCTCCAAATCTTAAGAGCATGCACAATTGCCGCGAACTCTAAATCGTGCACATGGTAATTATTCTCATGAACCTTCAGTTGGCGTGAAGAATAATCAATAACTCTCCCTTCCTTCATCAACACACATCCCAAACCAACGCGTGAAGAATCGCAATACACTGTTTACATCCCTGAACCGGAAGGTAATACCAGACCTGGTGCTGAGGTCAATGCTGTCTTGAGCTTCTGAAAGCTCGACTCACACTCGTCGGACCATCTGAATGGGGTATTCTTCTGATTCAATCGAGGAAATGAAGCTGCAATAGAAGAGAACCTCTCTACAAATCGGCAATAATAGCCTGCTAGGCCCAAAAAGCTCCTGACCTCTGTAGCTGAAGTAGGACGCGACCAACTCTGAACCGCCTCAACCTTCCGAGGATCAACCTTGATACCTTCTCTGAATACCACATGCCTTAATAATGCCACGAAATCCAACCAAAACTCACACTTGGAGAACTTAGCATATAGCTTATGTTCTCGCAAAGTCTGGAGCACAACTCTCAAATGCTGCTCGTGCTCCCCAAGGCTACGCGAGTAAATCAAAATGTCATCAATGAAGACAATGACAAAGGAATCAATATACGGAATGAACACCCTATTTATCAAGTCCATGAATGTTGCTGGGGCATTAGTCAAGCCAAAGGACATTACCAGGAACTCGTAGTGGCCATACCTCGTGTGAAAAGTTGTCTTCGGCACATCTGAGGCCCGGATCCTCAACTAATGATATCCCGATCTCAAATCAATCTTAGAAAACATCCTAACAACCTGCAATTGGTCAAACAAATCATCGATGCGCGGCAAAAGATACTTGTTCTTAATGGTGACCTTGTTCAACTGGCGGTAATCAATACACATTCGCATGGACCCATCCTTCTTATTCACGAATAGAACTGGAGCACCCCACGATGATACACTCGGTCTGATAAACCCCTTAGTCAACAACTTCTCAAGATGCTCCTTCAACTCTTTCGGAGCCATACGGTACAGAGGAATAGATATAGGCTAGATGCCTGGAGATAAATCAATGCAGAAATCAATATCACCATTTGGAGGCATGCCCGGAAGGTTCGAAGGAAATACATCAGAAAACTCTCGAACAACTGACAATGAATCAATCATCGGAGACTTGGCGGTGGCATCCTGCACATAAGCGAGGTAGGCCAGACAACCCTTCTCGACCATATGTCGAGCCTTCAGGAATGAAATAACTCGGCTGGGTGCACTAACTAAGGAACCTCTCCACTCCAGCCTAGGCGACTCTGGCATGGCTAAAGTAACTGTCTTAGCATGGCAATCTATTATGGCATGTTGAGGAGATAGCCAATCCATGGCTAAAATAATCTCGAAATCAACCATATCGAGCAATAAGAGATCCACTCGAGTCTCGAACGCACAGAATGTAATCATATAAAATCGATAAACCCGGTCTACCACAACAGAATATCCCATAGGAGTTGACACACATATAGGAGAACCCAAGGACTTATGAGGGACATCCAAAAAATGAGAAAATAAGGCCGAAACAAAGGAATAAGTGTATCCTGGATCAAATAACACCGATGCCTCTCTACTACATACTGTAATAATACATGTCATCACGGCGTTTGAGGCCACTGCATTTGATCTGGTCGGCATAACATAGAATCTAGCTGGAGCACCGAAAGACTGAGCCCCGCCGGAATGAACAGGAGCTGTCTGACCTCCCCCTAACTGGCCTCCACCTCTAGGACGACCCCTGCCGACCTGTCCCCCACCTCTAGGTGACCTGACGGCTGGTGCTATACCCATAGGCTGATAATCATGCTGCACTGCTTTGCCCCGAAACCTAGGACAATGCCTCTTCATATGACCTTGATCCCCACACTCATAACAACCTCCGGGTATCACCCTGCTGCCCCGAAGAGGAACCATGTATGGCCAGAGAGCGATGTGTACTCTCTGGCATGGCACTGAAGTAGGGTCTGGGGAATCTCGGATAACTGGCATAACCACTGGGTGAACTCTGAATGGCTGGAGGGAGGTAGGAACGCTCTAGCATGGTACTGAAATTAGCCCTCGCTGGAACACCTCGGGGAGGTGGTGGGGGTGCTGAATATGGAGGCCTGCTGGGCTGACGTCTACCGAACTGACCTCTGCCCCTAGCCGGGGCACCTCTGAAATCTTTGAAGAATCTGGCTCTCTTGTGCTGCTAACCCTGCTCTCTTCCTCTCGATTGATAGCCCTCAATCCGACGAGCTATCTCGACCACCAGCTGATAGGGAGTCCCCATCTCTACCTCTCGAGCCATGTTAGCCCTAATACCGGAGTGCAGCCCTGCTACAAATCTCCGCACTCTCTCAACATCAGTAGGAAATATTATAAGAGCGTGGCGAGAAAACTCTGATAATCTAGACTCATAATCTGTCACTGACATCTGTCCCTTCTCCAACAACTTCAACTGATATTGCAACTATTCCCTCCCAGAGGGTGGGATATACCTGTCTAGAAACATCGGAGTGAACTGCTCCCAAGTGATGGGAGGAGAATCTGCTGGCCTGCTGAGAATATAGGACTGCCACCATCTGCGAACTCTGCCCTCTAGCTGGAAGGTAGTGAAGTCCACTCCATGTGACTCTAATATCCTCATATTGTGCAGCTTGTCCGTGCACCTGTCAATAAAATCCTGGGCATCCTCGCCTCGCTCACCCCCGAAGACTAGAGGGTGCCATCGAGTCCATCTATCCAATAACTTCTGCGGATCACTATCCGCAGCTGGCCTGGGCTCAGGTGCTGCTGCTACAGGCTGGACCTCACCCACGGGCAGTGTACCCAGGGTATGATGTAATGCTGCTACCTGACCTACAACCTGGGCGGTAGGAGTCTGGGCCCCCCACCCGCCTGAGATGTGGCAGGATTTGCTAGAAATAAACCATTTTGGGACATGGTGTCCATAAACCGCATCATACGGCTCATGATCTCCTAGAAGCCTTGTGCCGTCATAAAGTCCACTGGAGCAGGACTTGCTGGGGGCACCTCACCCTGCTCCTTAATAGTAGGATCCTTTGGTAGTGGTATGACTGGAATAGTTCGGGGACGCCCTCGTCCCCTACCTCGGGCCGGTGCCCTCCCCCGGCCTCTGCCGCGGCCTAAAACAACGGGGGTAGCGGCCCCTCCCGGGTCTGGAACATCGGATGCACACGTCCTCACTATCTTTGAGAAAATATAAGAATAAGATTTAGTAAACCATTAACTGCACGATAGTATAATAATAAGGATAGGTCATCCTAACACCCTATAGCCTCCCGAAGATAAGTACATACATCTCTATACCGATCCGCAAGACTCTACTAGGTTTGCCCGTGACTTGTGAGACCTACGTGAACCTAGTGCTCTGATATCATGTTATCATGACCCAAAATACTAACTCAGGTCGTGATGGCGCCCAACACCGGGGTTAGGCAAGCCCACACTCAAATTACTAAGGATTTTTCCCATACTTGATTAAACTTCCCAACATGTGCCAAGTTTTAAGGTTCAAAACATTAATTGAAAAAGATAGTAAGCCATTTTTAACCAAAAGCAGTCATAGAGAGGCGTGATCCAATATATATATACAGACCCGCAGACCAAAATAACCACTACGTGTGTGCCAGGAACTAGTGTCACAACTACGTGCATACTAACAGAATATACAAAAAATATAATATACAATCCCACTGTCTGAAAGAAAAAGATGGGAAATAAGAAAAAGAAACTCCATGGTGCTTCCGAGGATCATCAGGAGAAGCATCTCACCGTGAAGTCAGGTCCAACTATGATGAAAATCGAGTTCCGGTCTGATAACCAGATGCACCATCCTCAGAACCTGTACAATTAAGTACAGAAGTGTAGTATGAGTACATAAACAAATATGTACCCAGTGAGTATCCCGCCTAACCTCGAAGAAGTAGTGACGAGAGGTCGACTTGACACTCACTAAGCTCCAACAAAATGATTAGCAAAATATGATATCAGTAAAAGACATACAATGATGATTAAAAATAGAAAACATTAAAATAACAGTAATTCAAATAAATACTAGAAGTAATTATACCATTTCTACTCCATTATTATTTTCTTTCCTTTAAAAATATATCTGACCACTCAAAATCGATAAAAGAATCATTAACAATTTAACATGCGCATACAGGATAAGGACAACCGGCCTGATCCATCATAATGATCATATATGTGCACTGCCGAGGGTTGAACGACCCGAACCATAATATATATCTTTCAATCTCGCAGTGGCGTACGGTCCGCTCCCATGAGAGTGGGGGAAATAACACTCCGCTCGCGGAATGTAAATTGCGAAGCGGTCACATGCACACACAATCCACACATGTATTCTTTATAAATTACTTTTCGTGATCAATTCCTTAAAATTTCTTAAGTTCCATGATCTCAGGGAAACAAGCCGCATGTAACATTAATTCACTAAGCATATAGTTCATTTCAAGGAAAACATAAGGCATGGTATTGGCCTAACTACCCGGACATAACAATAATAGTCGCTACGTATGGACCCTCATCACTTTACGCGTATGTAGCCCCCACAAACATTAGCACATAGTCATTTAAAGCACCTAGTGGGACATTTACCTCTTACAAGGCTAGAAAGGAGACTCACCTCGTGTCGAGCCTACTCTCCGGGTCAAGAACGCGCCCGAAACTCCAAACTCGACACCCACAGACTAGAAACTAGCCAAATGTTATACAAACATATCAATATATATTCAAAGCATGGAATCCTCGTACTACTTAGTCAACTTCATCATTCTTGAAGAAATCCTAAAATCCAATCCCTGGCCCGCATGCTCGGATTCCAAACGAAGAATCCCATATTTTGAAGAAACACACTGCCTGACAGTGGTTCCGTACCTGCGGCTCAAGGACCGGACATGCGTAAATGGACGAGGAAGCCTGGGCCCGCACCTGCGGAGAGGAGACCGCACCTGCGGCTTCTGCGGAAATTTGTCTGCACTTGCGAGAAATGGGCTGCCCGCAGGGGGTCGCACCTGCGAGGTTGGGACCGTAGGAGCGGTCCCGCACCTGTGACTGGGCAACCGCACCTGCGGTCAAACCAGAACAAGTTCACCAGCAGCTATTTCAGCTGGTTTTTGGCCTCGTGTTATTTCCGGGAGGCACCTAGGCCCACCCGAGCCACCGTCCAGATATACCAACAAGTCCCAAATCATAATACGGACTCTCTCGAGCCTTCGAAACCCCCAAAAAATGCTAAAACTCAAAATCATACCTCAAAACCCCTAGAACCAAACATAGGAACTTTAAGTTTTCTTGACTTCGCTAACAATGCGCCGAACCGACCTATACTACTCGGAATGACACTAAATTTTGCAGGCAAGTTATAAATGACATAGAAGAACTATTCCCGGTCTCAAAATTCCGTTCGGACCTCAATAACTCAAAGAAAATGTCCCAAACCACAATAGGAACCTAAGGAACTCTTATTTTAATATTGGGTGCCGAAACGCTCCCGGGTCATCCAAAACCCATTCCGAACATACGCCCAAGTCCGAAATCATCATACGAAGCTTCCAGAATCATCAAAACTCGATTCCGAGGTCGTTTACCCAAAATGTTGACCGAAGTCAAACTTGGCCTTAAAGGCCAACCTTAAGGAACCAAGTGTTCCTATAGCACTCTAAACATTTCTGAATCCCGAACCACCAGTCCCTGCAAGTCATAAATCACAATAAACCTCTATGGGAAGTTTCATTTAGGGTAACGGGGTCCGACAGTGCAAAACGACCGATCAGGTCGTTACATGAACACTTCTTCGCATGTCCGATGTCACACCAGCGACCAAAAGTCCGCAGGTGTGGAATCACAGAAGGATTTTGTGCTTTTTCCACCAATTAGTGTTCAATTCCATTTCAATTCAACACCAATCACTTCATGGCATCATTTCCCTGAAAGACGAACCATACACACCATAAATGACCTCATATTCACATTAAAGGATGCAAAATCTAGCGAAAAAGAGCTAAAATGAGTGGTAAAATCACCACTCATCAGAGCCCATTCCTTGTAATGCATTTACACATGCCACATTGCCTTCCTTATCATCATCATGATGATTAAGCCATACGGCTTCCAAAATACCATCAATATTTATCACGACACTAGCATCATCAACAATCACTTCGGTCACTAAGACTACAAACGAACAAACGTCATTGCTATTCGGTATCCTAATAGATTCGCACACATGGAAAACCACCTTTTCATCGAAAACCCGGAAGGTGAGCTCACCGGCTTCCACATCAACAAGATCCTTCTCCGTAGCAAGGAAAGGTCTACCCAAGATAATAGGCACCTCATATTCTACTTCGCAATCAAGAATCACAAAGTCCGCCAGAAGGATGAACTTATCAATAGGAACCAACACATCATTAATAATATCTAATTGTCTCTTCATATTATCCACCATTTGCAACCTCAAAGATGTGGGTCTTGGTTGCCCAATTCCCAAAGTTTTGAACACCGAGTAGGTCAGCAAGTTTATACTCGACCCTAAATCATATAGAGCTTTGGCAAAGTCAGCGCTCCCGATAGTGCAAGGGATTGTGAAAGAGCCGGGATCTTCATATTTTGGAGCCATTGAGTGCACAATAGCACTCACTTGATTTTTCATCTTGATAGTCTCACAATTAGTTGATCTTTTATTTTTTACCAAATCCTTCACGAACTTTGTATAATCGGGCATTTTTCCTAATGCCTCAAAAAATGGAACATTAATGGATAAGCTCTTCATCATGTCAATAAACTTCTTGAATTGGTTCTCACTATTTTGCTTGGAGAGACTTTGAGGGTTTGGAGGAGGAGGCCTTCGCATTGTGCCTTGGCCTTTGGCACTACCGGTTCCGGTATGTCCATCACGTGTTCCCTAGACAGGTTCACTTCTTCTTGGGTCTCTTCCACATTTTCACCAATCTCAATTCTCACTTCTTCATTAGCTTGAACCATATTGCTTGGAATTTCCCCTTCTTAAGTCACTACATCATTATCCACAACTCTTATTTGGTTTGAGGTTGTTGCCTCCTCACTTTTTCCACTCTGTGTGGTTACGACCATGGAATGTCCCATGTTGTTCCCACCCTTCAGGTTCACCACCCTGTCACTAGGTAGTGCCCCTTTAGGACGGGCGTTTAAAGCTTGCAAGCTTTGCCCTAATTGAACCTCCAAATTTCAGATTGAAGTGTTGTGAGAGGCTAGTTGAGCAACAAAGTCGACATTTTTCTCCATCATTTGTTTGAACATATTTTCAATTCGCATCATCTCATTATTGGAAGATCTATAACCATGAGACGAATAAGGAGGCGGGTTGCTTATTTGTTGATACATTGGGGGCCTTTGAAATCCTAACTCCTGATTCCCTTGGCTATTATTCCAACACCCTTGGTTCTTTTCCTCCTCAAGAACCTTGATTGTTGCTACCCCAATTACCTTGGTTACCTTGATTATTCTAATTTCATTGATTATTGTTTTGTTCCTATTACCTTGATTGTTGTTACCACCAGTCTTGCCTTGGTGGTTTTGATTGTTCCAATTTCCTTGAGATCGCCATTGTTATTGACTTGGGCCTTGAGAATTATTTCTTTTCCCTTTGTAGTTGTTGATATATTTCACTTCTTTTTCTTGATCATTGTACGAATCACCTTGGTCAAACCCACTATCATCTTGCACGAATTACTCCGCACAGTTTTGCACTTGTTTACCTTTTTGCCTTCTTTTGTTCATCATCATATTGACACCTTCCATCGCATTCACTTGCTTAGGAACTTGAACTTGTTGAAGTTGAGCTTTGGCCAATTGATTCATTGTGGCCGTCAACTTGGAAATTGCTTGCCCATGATCATGAAATTCCTTGTGTAGGTGAACCATATTTGGATCACCTTGAGGAGCATTGGCTCTACTTTTCCATGTCGATGAAGTATCCGCCATTTCATCCAAGATTTCACAAGCTTCGGCATATGGCATTATCATGAAATTCCCACCGGCAAGCGTGGTTGACCACGCGTTGATTTGTAGTGTTGATCCCTCCTGTAGAAGGTTTGTTGGATCATGGACTCGGTCATATAATAATTCGGGCACTCTTTAATCATGGTATGGTACCTCTCCCAAATATGTTAAAAGGCTCATTTGGTTCTTTCTTGAAAGCTAGAATCTCATCCGAAGAGTAGCCATTTGCCCGGGGTAAAAGAACTTGGCAATGAATTTTTCAACCAACGCATCCCATATATGGATGGAATGGTTTGGAAATATTTCTATCCAATCCAAGGACTTTCCTCGCAGAGAGAAGGGAAATAGCCTCAACCTTAGAGCATCCTCGGAGACATTGGTTTGTTTGCTCCCCCAACAAGTATCCACAAACCCTTTGAGGTGTTTGTATGAATTTTGACTCGGAGCCCTTGTGAAGAATCCCCGTTTCTCTAGCAATGTAAGCATCACATCGGTGATTTTGAAGTTGCCCACCCTAATACGGGGCAGGACTATGGCACTTGCATAACCTTCATTCGGTAACACCTAGTTTGCAGCCGCTCTTGGTGGAGGTGGAGTAGTGATGGGAATATTGTCATGAGGCGGTCTGCCTCACCTATTTGCTTGCGGTTCAGGATGAACCGCATCACCTGGTCATCGTCCACTTCCTCCCCAACGGAAAATTTCTGAGAGGATCATTTTCGAGAGCCATTTTTGTACCTATAATCATTTCATAAAAAAGTTGGTAACCTGGAAGGAAACTAAGACAAGTCACTCACAAAACTAAATATATAGCTAAATCTATTTTTAGCTCCCTGGCAACGGCACCAAAAATTGATGTCGCCCAAACTCACACCACTATTTAGGATTGTGAGGCGATCGATGCAATTATAAATTTCCAACCGAGTCGGGGTCGATTCCACAGAGAGCTTATGTTGGATTAACTATATATCTAGTCTAAGTGTATGATGTGACCAAATTGAACTTCCACATATTCAGTTGTTTCTTTCTACTTCTAATTTTTATGCTAATGCTTGTATTTGTAAAGCTAAGGGAGAATGTTTTTGGTATTGTTGTTTTTCAGGTTATAAAAGATCTAGGCTTGTGACTTCTGTCTGTTCTCAGGTGTTCCAACTTAACCTAAAATTGACAAAATGATCTATTTATACCCAGCTAAAATTATCGGACAAAATTTCCCCTACGGAGGTTGTGCGGCCGCACAATTCTGTGTGCTATCCGCACTTTGAAGTTGATTTGACAGGATGGTCTTCTACAACCGCATAATTATGGGGTGCGAAAGCACTTCTTCTGATTGTGTGGACCGCACATTTCTGAGTGCGGACGCACTCTTGGACTTGAGCTGGACATGGGAAATTTCTACGGACTGCACATTTATGGGTGCAGCCGCATTTTAGCATTCTGCGGCCGCACAATAGTAGTGCGGTCCGCACTTCTTCAGGCCCCCAAAATTCCATCTCTCTGAACCTTGTCTTCTGCAGCCACACAATAATTATTTGGTCCGCACTTTGTGAAGGAATTTTGACAGTGGCTCTTCATAGTCTGCGGCCGCACACAGTATTGTGCGGTCCGCACTTTGCTCTTCTTTGATTTGTTTTGGTACTTGTCCAATTTTTCTCCTTCTTGAGTTGATTTTTATTTCTTTGGCTCGTTTCCCAATATTCCTGCAAGAAAGCACATTTCTTTAGTTATCGGGAATACGTTTAAGCATTTTGAGCTAAAACGTAAGTAAAAGAGAGAAAATAAGTAGTCAAAATCCCTACTTATCAGTAGTCTATACCACAAAGTGGCCATCTACGCCTACACCGGCACATGCAGTATCATGACAACGAACATGATATATCCGGAGCCAACCTCGATGAACACAAGTAACTCCCAAACATTTGATACTTCAAAAGTATATTCATAGCATAGTAGCCTCAAAGGATCTATTTTTATCAAATCATAGATTTATAGAAAATCAAAATCATTTAAACAAAATTTAAATAAATAATCTTTTACATGTTGCAGCCTTTAGCAATTTAACATCAATCGTTAATGACACCACAAGTGTTATTCTGCTCATCATTTTCCAAAAAAAAAAAAAAAATACTTTCCATGAAAACTAATCTTTAACACTCAAATATGTATACTTTTGTCAATACGCAAGTCTTGATAAAAACTTATAATATTTACCGTGAGTGTCGTTTTTCCAGCAAGATTTATAGTGAAATTTTATAATACAACATGACACTACATATGCAACATAATATTTTGATACATGGAGACATCCGTACTTGTTTGTCCCCACAAGCACAAAGCACATTTGCAAACAACTTAAGTATTGACTCCAAACATGCTTTTAGAGAAGTCCCTCAAGAAGAGTAAGTTTTAATCAACTTACCTTACTTCCGTTTTATTAACATTCACAAGCTTTCAATCCTCCTCCATCATTCCAATGTTGTTTAAAATGCTCAACATCAGCAACAAGTAGATATCTGCAATTAGATATCCTAATTACATCAAAATATGAACTAATATATTGATCAACATCCATATATGGCTCATAAGTTTCCTACGAGCCTCCAACAACTCAAATCTCCAAGTAATTTTACATGCTAGACCATTCAACTTCATTCTTATTTTTTAATACCCATTCGAAGTCATTAATGATACTACATTAATTGTCCATTACCACCAAGTTACTATTCATCGTCTTCCATAATCAACACTTACAAAATATACAATTCGGGTGATTACTTAGTTGATCACTTCCATCTTTTTCTAACAAATAATTCCATAGGTTCATTGTATTCATAAATTTCATCGTCAAGATTACCATTCATCTTCTCTCTTATTTTCTTAAAAGTACTATTAATGTTGCAAACTAGATTTTTATAATACAATCTTTCAACCATTAAAACTTGTAACAAATGATTCAAATACTTGTAACTACTCATAATAAACGAGTTTGAAGCATTGAAATTACCTCTAGTAGCTGAATCTTGAAAAATCACAACTTTGGTGATTTTAGTGTTCTTGAGGATTTGATGATGAAATCTAGCATTTGGATGCAAGAAGGATGTTAGAACTCATGTATACTGAATAAGAATCAACCCAAACTTACCTTGGTTGATTGGACTTGATTTGAGCTTAAAATCGCTCCTTCAACTCAAGAACCCTAACCCCCAAAACTCAACATTCTCTCCTCCACCGACATTGTATTTATAGGCCTAGATTTCTGGGTTTCGGACGGGGCCTTGGATGCTATGGCAACACTTCACTGCCAGCCATTCTTTTGGATGCGGCCTCGGATGCTTCGCATCCGCAGACTCCTCTGCCAGCCTTCGGTAATTTGGCCATAACCTCTTGTAGGAATGTCCTAATTATAAACAGTTTGAAGCGTTATAAACTAGACTCGAAGATATTTCATTTGATAGGTTATCCATCAAATAACTCCTCATATAAATGTATATATGATCGTCCAAAATTTTGTCTTTTACGTACTCATTTAGAAATTTAGTCATGTAATTTCCAACTTGACTTAGACATAGGGCTCTCCTTAGACCCACATCACTTATAATATTCCTCGTACACTTATTATCATATCCAATTGATATCCATCATATTAATAGTCCTTGTCTGAACAATAAATGACATAATTAGCAACATTAACTTTTTTAATAGCGCTTAAGTACTTCAAAATTTTCTAGGGTGTTACAATCCTTCTGAAGGCTTAAGTTCAGTGTTCTTAGGCAAACCTACAATAACAAAGAGGGAAGAGGAGTAAGTATAATAAAGGGTTAAAACATAGTGTTGGCTACTCGAAAAGAGACCTTACCATGAGAACGGGCCTCCCATCAGCCCTTCAAGAGTTCGCACCATGTGCGCTCGAAGTACGCCATATGAGTTCTGATGCCCTCGATCCACTCCTTTAACCAAGGGACCGCATTTGGAACCCGGACAACAAATGCACAACCACAAGCATGAATGAGAAGATAGAAATGGAAAAAAAAGAATTTTTAATGTTGAAAGAGGGGGTTGCACTTACGAGACGCATTCCACTTCTCAGGGAATGGCATGTATTCCGGGGGGATCAAATCCTCAGTCTTCACTCGGACAAAGTTTCCCTGCCAGCCCTGGTCTCGTCCTTCGTGAATACTAGAAAGTAGAGAAGTGGGACTTGCTGGCTCGGCGAGTAAGCTTGATCAGTCCCCCTCGGAACATCTGCCTGAGGCACACCTCGTACCTCTTGCAAAAGTCTAGGACGATCGGGTCTATCGGGCCCAGTGTGAAGGGTTAAGTGTAAACACTTAAGTACCCCTCCACGTGGGTGGTGACAGCGTCCTCGGTCCCGGGGACTACTACGATCTTTCCTTCCCAATTGTAGTCCTTACGAACTATAGGAAGAACATATTCAGTCATAGAACATATGTACCTCGAGACTCCTTCACCCAGGTCCTGTTTGCGCAAGGGATGTTCGACTTTAAAGTCATCTGCAATTGAGCAGCCCTCGGGAATGAACGTTCATAAGGGAGAATCAGCAACCGGTTCGTTAGCGGCCACAACTGGGGAAGCCGTTTCGCGGGCAACCACCTTAGGGGAAACCGCTTCAGTACCCGTGGCCGATTGAGAAGATTAAGAGGCAGCTTGTTGAGGCACGATTTTTGATGTTTTGGCCATTCTCATTTGAGGGAGTATTTGAAAGTTTGAGAAAAGAACGCAAAGTTTTGGAAAAATGAGTTTTGAAGATGAAGAGCAGAGTATGAATATTTGATGAAAATTTTGAGATTGCTATGGAAATTGAAGAACAAGGATGAATATATGAAGGTTTGATGATGGCTGGAAAGTTCGAAGGTAGTGATTTGGTAGGAAAGTAGAAAAAGGATAAAAGGAGGAAGCTTTTATAGGGAAACAGCCGATGCTTCGCATTCGGAGGCGACCTGCCGGTGAGGGACACGTGTCCGAAGTCAAAACGACATGATTGATGGGACATTTCATCTCCCTTGTTGTAAGTACGAAGGAAGGAACCAGAGTCATCAGTCATTTCCCATCGTGTCGGCAAGGCTACTCTCTGAGAAATGAGGGGACCATCTGTATACGGGTAAAATCGGGCCCCTTGAACACCTCGATTTCCCAGTAAGACATACGGAGAAGGAACGTGACCGTAATAGATCGGAGTCAAAGAGAGGAGCCCCTCGTACCGGGACTCGGGAAAAACACCTGCCCTCAGGGGTATCGAGGTCGTGTCCTCTGGATCCGGTTCGAGGATCAAGACTTCGGAGAGCATTACCCGATATTTGCACACGACTAACAAAGGGCCGTGATGTCCGTGACCAACCAGATATCACGGCATGCATCTCGGCTCGTATAGGTAGAAAATCAGTAATTAGCAAAACAAATGTTTTTACGTTTCTTAGAATTGTACTTAGGGTAAAAATCCAAACTATATAAAGGAGGAAGCTTATTATTTATGACACACATTGTAACACGCATATCAAGGCAATTTTTTTCAATTCTCTTTGTTGTTGAAAGTACTTATTCTTGTTCTTAAGTTCTTCATAAGTACAAGCTTGGAAGCGAGGGTAAGTTCTTTATAACGACCCGTCCGGTCGTTCTGAGAGTTATAGCCTCGCTTCCCCAGTTTTTGCTTCTTTTGTGTTTTATAGCTGTAATTATCGTATCGAGTTGGTTGGTCCGAATCCAGGGTGTTTTCGGAGTGAATTGAGACACTTAGTCTCTAAATTAGAAGCTTAAGTTGGAAAAGTCAATTGGCTGTTGACTTGTGTGTAAAAAACCTCGGAGCACGTCCCGAATGTGATTTAGAGGTCCGCAGTAGAATTAGGCTTGAATTGTCGAAATTTAGAAATTTGGCAATTTTTGTCGGCAGTGGAAATTTTGATATCGAGGTCGGAATGGAATTTCAAAAGTTGGAGTAGGTTTGTGGTATCATTTTTTATGTCTGTGTAATATTAGAGGTCATTCGGACGAGGTTTGTTTGGTTTCAACGCTGTTTGCAGAATTCAGAAGTTTTAGAAGTTCATTAGCTTGAATCTGTGTGTAGTTCATGTTTTTTTTCACGACCCAAAATCCTAACCCAGGTCGTGATGGCTCCCAACACCGGGGTCATGCAAGCCAACAGTTTAGTTAGTAATGCAATTTCCTTAATTGATAAAAACATCCCCATGCTTACCAAATTTTAAAGCTTAATAACGTTTAAGTGGAAATGGATAAATTAGGCAACTTAAATAAGGTAGACACAAGGATCATGAACCAATATATACATTCCGAAAAAAATATAAAGTCTACTATGTGCCAGGAACTAGTCTCACAAGTCTACACGCGAACTAGTAGAATATACAAAAGATGAAATAAAATGTTCTACTGTCTGAAGGAAGTAGACAAAAATAGACAAAAGATAACTCCATAGTGCTGCCAAGAATATCCAAGGGAAGCAGATCACCGTGGAGTCAGGTATAGAATATACTCCAAGGGTCAACCTCCGGTTGCATAACCAGATGCACCAGCCTCAGAACCTGTACAATTAAGTACATAAGCGTAGCATGAGTACATAAACAGAAACGTACCTAGTGAGTATCCCGCCTAACCTCGAAGAAGTAGTGACGAGAGGTCGACATGATACTTACAAGGGTCATACAATGTGAAATGAATATAGGCTAATCAGTAATAGCAATAATGAACAGTAATAAGAAAATGAGCATCAAATAACAATCTCTAGTACCCTCACGCCATCCCTTTCCATGGCATACAAGCTAATTAACCTTCTTTCTTTCATGAAATCAACAGTTAAAATTATAGGGCTTCTCATAAATTACCAAAAATATAACATTCTATGAACGTACGGTCGTTACGTCATGAAAAGTAAATGTACACTGCCGAGGGTCGAACGACCCGAACCATATATGCATCTATCAGCCTCGCTCGTGAATCGAACATGTGACATAGTTAATATAATACTAAGACTACCTCGCTCGCAAATCATTCATGCGACTCGGTTAATATAATACTAAAGTTGTCCCGCTCGCGAATCATTCATGCGACTCGGGTTCCCGTATAAATACATGATTAGCAGGAGGTTCTAGATAATTTAGCAGGGAACATACTGAAAGGAAGAGAATTTAATAATGTCAACTTCAAAGCATAACTTCTTAGGCCTTCACATGTGATATTCGAGGATATTAAACTACTTATACCATATACAAGATCACAGATACAACACATAAAGCATGCTTGTGAGTCCTAAACTACCCGACAAGGCATAATAATAGCTACGCACGGACTCTTTTCATTTCGCGTGCACAGACCCTGCAAATAAGGATAGACAACCATTTATAATCACCTATGGGGACAATTTCCTCTTACAAGGTTAGAAATGAGACTCACCTCGCGTCCAACCTACTCCCCGGGTCAAGAATGCGCCCGAAACTCCGAACTCGTGACCCAAGGACTCAAACTAATCAAACGTTACATAAATATGTCAAATTATATTCAAAGCATGGAATTCTCCTATTATTTAGTCAAATTCATCATTCTTGGAGAAATCCCAAAATGCAACTCCGGGCCCGCATGCTCGGACTTCAAAAATTCTTGAAGGAAACACTCACCCATAACCTAAGGATCATTAATATATGATTTTTGTATGATTTTATAGCCAATTCACGGGTAATTATCTAAATTCTTGAAAGCCCTAGGTTACTACCCAATTCCTTAATTTTTCACTAATTGGGTAGTTAAATTAAACTAGGAATTCATGCATTAACTAACTTTAGGGTAGAATTTACTTACCTTTCGGTGGCTAGGTTGTGGGGCTCTTTTCCAAGCTCTCAAAATCGTCTATGGTGGAAGAAAATGGAGTGAAAATGGGGTAATGCCGCACTTAAAGACCTTACTTCCTAGAAGGGTTTCCGCACCTGTGACTCGACGACCGCACCAACGGTCTTGTACCTGCGAGAAATAGCTCGCACCTGTGGAAAATGGGACAAGGGCCTGGGCTCGCACTTGCGGGATGAAGTCCGCACCTGCGAGAAATGGGCAACCCACCTGGGGGTCGCACCTGTGACTTGGAAACCGCACCTATGGTCACACCAGATCAGGTGCACCGGCAACTGCTTTAGCTGGTTTTTTGCCTCGTTTTATGCCCGAGAGGCCCCTGGGCCCACCCGAGCCCCAGTCCAAATATACCAACAAGTACCAAATCATAATACGAACTCGCTCGAGTCTTCAGAACACCCGCAACAATGCTAAAATTCAAATTCACTCCTCAAAACCCCTAGAACCAAACTTAGGAACTTTAAGTTTTCTAGAATTCGCTAACAATGCGCCGAACCAACCTATACTACTCAAAATGACACCAAATTTTGCATGAAAGTCATAAATGACATAATGGAACTATTCCCAGTCTCGGGATTCCGTTCGGACATCGATAAGACAAAAACACATCCCAAACCACAATATGAACTTAAGGAACTCTTATTTCAATATTGGGCGCTGAAACACTCCCGAGTCGTCTGAAACCCATTCCGAACAAACGCCCAGGTCTGAAATCATCATACGAAGCTACCAGAATCGTCGAAACTCGATTCCAAGGTTGCTTACTAAAAATTTTGACCGAAGTCAAACTTGGCCTTAAAGGCCAACCTGAAGGAACCAAGTGTTCCAATATTGCTCTAAACACTTCCGAAACCCGGACCACCCGCCCCCGCAAGTCATAAATCACAATAAGCCTCTATGGGAAGTTTCATTTAGGGGAACAGGGTCCGACAACGCAAAACGAGCAGTCGGGTCGTTATATTCTCCACCTCTTAAACAAATGTTCATCCTCGAACGGGTCTAGAATCATACCTGAAGTGCTGAATAAGTACGGATATTTGCTCTGCATGTCCTCCTCGGACTCCCAGGTCGCTTCCTCGACTGGTTGGCCCCCCCACTGGAGCTTCACTACAGAAACTATCTTGGACCTCAACTGGAGATCATGTCTATCAATAATAGCAACTAGCTCCTCCTCGTAGCCCAACCTCTCATCCAACTGAATAGTGCTGAAATCAAACACGTGGGAGAAGTCGGCGTGGTTTCTCCGGAGCATGGATACATGAAAGACCGGATGAACACCTGATGAACTAGTAGGTAGGTCTATCTCATAAGCAACCTCCCCAACTCGCCTCAACACCTCGAAAGGACCTATAAACCTCAGGATCAACTTTCCCTTCTTTCCAAACCTCATAATACCCTTCATCTGTGAGACCTTTAACAGAACCTTGTCTCCCTCCATAAATGATACATCACGTGCCCTTTGATCCGTGTAACTCTTCTGTACGGACTATGATGTGCGGAGCCTCTCCTGAATCAACTTCACCCTCTCCAAAGCAACCCTCACTAGGTCGGTGCCATATAACTTAGCCTCACCAAGCTCAAATCACCCGATAGGGGAACAACATCTCCGACCATGCAAAGCCTCAAATGGAGCCATCTCGATGCTGGACTGATAACTATTATTGTAAGAAAACTTGGTCAAAGTCAAGAACTGGTCCCACTGGCTTCCGAAGTCAATCACGCATGCCCTGAGCATGTCCTCCAATGTTAGAACTGTACGCTCTGACTGGCCATCAGTCTGAGGGTGAAATATTGTGCTGAGTTTTATCTAGCTGCCTAACCCGCTGTGCAATTCTCTCCAAAAGTGCGAGGTGAACTGAGGACCTCGATCTGATATAATGGACACCGGCACACCGTGCAACCGGACTATCTCCCGAATGTAGATCTGGGCTAACCTCTCAGAAGTATATATAGTAGCTACAGGAATGAAATGTTCCGATTTGGTCTATCTATCCACAATGACCCAAATTGCGTCAACCTTCCACAAAGTCCGAGGCAACCCAACCACGAAGTCCATGGTGATGCGCTCCCATTTCCACTCAGGAATAGGCATCTGCTGAAGTAGGCCTCCTGGCCTCTGGTGCTGATACTTCAGCTGCTGGCAATTAAGACACCTAGTCACATACTCCACAATGTCCCTCTTCATCTGCCTCCACCAGTAATGCTGCTTCAAATCACGATACATCTTCGTAGCACCAGGATCAACAGAATACCGACAACTGTGTGCCTCCTCTAGAATCCTCTCCCTCGGGTCATCAACATTAGGAACACATAAACGGTCCTAAAGTTTTAGAACACCATCCTCTCAAATGGTAACCTCCTTGGCACCACCCTGTACCACTGTCTCCCGAAGCTCTGCTAAGCACAGATCATCGAACTGCCGGGCCTTAATCTCCCCCAATAACAAAGACTGAGCAACCACCTGTGCTAAAACTTGACGAGGCTCTGAAAGGTCTTATCTCACCAAGCGGTTAGCCAAGGACTGAATGTCCAAGGCTAGAGGTCTCTCCTCTGCTGCAATATAATCCAAGCTACCAATACTCTCCACCTTCTTGTTCAAAGCATCTGCTACCACATTCGCCTTGCTCGGATGATATAGAATGGTGATGTCATAATCCTTCAGCTACTCAAGCCACCTGCGGTGCCTCAAATTAAGATCCCTTTATTTGAACAAGTGCTGCAAGCTACGGTGGTCTGTATATACCTCACAGGACACCGCATACAAGTAGTGCCTCCAAATCTTAAGAGCATGAACGATCGTCACATACTCTAAATCGTGTACAGGGTAATTCTTCTCATGAACCTTCAGTTGGGGCGAATCATAAGCAATAAATCTCCCTTCCTACATCAACACACATCCCAATCCAACGCGCGAAGCGTCATACACTATATAAATCCCAGCATCTGAAGGCAATACTAGAACTGGTGTTGAGGTTAATGCTGTCTTAAGCTTCTGAAAGCTCTCCTCACACTCATCAGACCATCAGAGCGGGGTATTATTCTAAGTCAATCTAGTCAATGGGGATGCAATGGAAGAGAAGCCCTCCACATATCACCGGTAGTAGCCTGCTAGACCCAAGAAACTCTTGATCTCTGAAGCTGAAGTAGGACGTGGCCAACTCTGAACTTCCTCGATCTTCTTAGGATCAACCTTGATACCCTCTCCGGATACCATATGTCCCATGAATGCCACCGAATCCAACCAAGAGTCACACTTGGAGAACTTAGAATACAGCTTCTGTTCTCGCAAAGTTTGTAGCACCACTCTCAAATATTGCTCGTGCTCCCCCAGGCTATGTGAGTAAATCAAAATGTCATCAATGAATACAATGACAAAAGAATCAATGTACGGCCTGAACACCCTATTCATCAATTCAATAAATGATGCTGGGGCATTAGTCAAGCCAAAGGACATCAGCAGGAACTCATAATGGCCATATCTCGTACGAAAAGCAGTCTTCGGGACATTTGAGGCCCAAATCTTCAACTGATGGTATCCCGATCCCAAATCAATCTTAGAAAACACCCTAGCACCTTGCAATCGATCAAACAAATCATCGATGCACGACAAAGGATACTGTTTCTTAATGGTGACCTTGTTCAACTGGCGGTAATCAATACACATCCGCATGTACCCATCATTTTTCTTCACGAATAGAACTGCAGCACCCTATGATGATACACTCAGTCTGATGAACCCCTTAGCCAACAACTCCTCAAGTTTCTCCTTCAAATCCTTCAACTCTTTTGGACCCATACGGTACGGGGGAATAGATATAGGTTGGGTTCTTGGAGCTAAATCAATATCACGATCCGGAGGCATGCTTGGAAGATCTGAAGGAAATACATCAGCAAACTCTCGAGCAATTGGAAATGAATTAATCGTTGTAGACTCGGCGGTGGTGTCCCTCACATAAGCAAGATAGGCCAGACAACCTTTCTCGACCATGTGTCGAGCCTTCATAAATGAAATAACCCGGCTGCACTAACTGAGGAACCTCTCTACTCCAGCCTAGGTGACTCGGGCATGAATAAAGAAACTGGCTTGGCATGGAAACCTAGCACGGCATGATAAGGAGATATCCAATCCATGCCTAGAATAACCTCAAAAGCAACCATGTCGAGCAATAAAAGGTCCGCTCTAGTCTCAACCCACAAAAGATGATCACACAAGATCGATGGATCTGGTCTACCCCAATAGAATCACCCATAGGAGTGGATACATATATAGGAGAACCCAAGGACTCGCGAGGAGCATCCAAAAAATGAGCAAATAATGCTGAAACATATGAATAGGTGGATCATGGATCAAATAATACCGAAGCCTCTCTACCACATACTGAGATAATACCTGTGATCACGTCGTTTGAGGACACTACATCTGATCTGTCCGGAATAGCATAGAATCTAGCCGGAGTACCGGAATACTGAGCTCCACCAGAATGAACAGGAGCTGCCTCACTTCCCCCTGTAACGACCCGGTCCGTTGTTACGTAAAACTTGTATTTTTATTGCTGTCATTGACTTGTCATGGATTGGTTATTCTATTATTGATGTGTTAGAGTCGATAGGCTTGAAATCGGAATGGTTAAATGAGAATTCAGTAACTTAGTCTTTAAAACATATCCTTATAATGGGAAAAGTCAACTGAGAGTTGACTTATTGGGAAACAACCTCAGAATGCGGATTTTATTGCTCGGATAGCTTCGTTAGGTGATTTTGGACTTAGGAGTGTGTTCGGAATATTTTTATGACGTCCGGTGTAGAATTAGACTTGAATTGGCGAAAGTTAGTTTTTGGCGATTTCCAGACGGCAGTGGAAATAGGCTATCGGGGTCAGAATGGAATTCCGACAGTTGGAACAGATTCGTAATGCCATTTTGGATGTGTCTTTTAAATTTCATAAACTGTTTTCCCAAAAATATTGGATTTATTATTATTATTATTATTATTATTGATTTTAGACTTGTTAAAAAGGGCATTATATTGGAAATTGTATTTAGTTAGATAAAATGGGTGGCTTGACTGGTTCCACGACAGGCGCCATCGCGACTCCGGAAATGAGTCGTGACAAGTTGGTATCTGAACGCTAGGTTAAATAGGTCTGACCAGTCATGAGCAAGTTTAGTAGAGTCTTGGGGATCGGTACGGAGACGTCTGTACTTATCTTCGAGAGGCTGCAGAACCTTTAGGAAAAATCTCACATTCTTGAACTCTTGTCGTGCGAATCCATTGATTCAACCTTAAGTGTAATTATTTGAACTCCTTTCATGTATTCAAACACGCACGTGAACGCTCGGTATCAGCCGTGCATCGATGGTTTGTGATTTCCATGAACGGGATGTGATTTTAGCATGTTTGGGGTCAGTCTAGAGGAATTTAGGCTGGATTTTGTCTGTAGCTTGAGTGCCGAGATTTCACTTGTGTGAGCATATGTATTGGTGACTTATATGTCCGTTGGTGTCCTTATTAATGGATCTTTGTGACTAGATGACTTCGTGGTGGGTATGATTAACAATTAGATGTGTTTAGGCTGTTTGATTGTAACGAGAATGGATTAGCGAGAAATGTGGCAAGAACCATTAATTATTTGACGTCTATATTGAATTAGAATATGGATTCAATTAGAATATGGATTCGAGTTTTGAGTGTATTGAAGGACCTCTCGTGTGGTTTAGTTGTTGAGTGAAGTAGATTTTTCAGTTGTGTTATGAGTTCCTGGTGATGTCTTTTGGGTTGACCAATGCCCCAACAGCGTTGAAGTATTTGATTGATAGTGTTTTCAGCCGTGTTATAACTCCTTTGTTATTGTATTTATTGATGGCATCCTGTCGTATTCTCGTAGCCAGGGATAGCATACTCGGCATTTGATGATGGTATTACAAGGGTATAGGGAGGAGAAGCTTTGTGCGAAGTTCTCCAAATGTGAATTGTTGGCTTAGTTCAGTAGCATTCTAGGGACACGTGGTGTCCAGCGAAGGTATCTATGTGGTTAGATGAGTGTGAATGGAGCTTCCAGAAGCTCAAGAATTCCTGGACCACAGCTCCAGTGTTAGTATTGCCATCAACTTCAGGTTCTTATACCGCTTATGGGATGTCTCGAGGGCAGGAAGTGGTTGTGTTCTACTGTAGGAAGGTATAGTGATTGTGTGATAGCTATGATATTCGAAAGTGTATAGGGAGATAACATTTTGAGATTTAGCAGGTAAGGGTATCTCCTGCGGGTTGTCCTAAGGTGTGTGACCCTTATGTTTATCTATAGTAAGTCATCTCTATCAGTAAATGTTGTATGTTGTAAATTGAGTTTAGATCGCTTGTGGGAGTTGGCATGACCATTTCAATGGTGGATGCGAGAGTTGCATTTGATTTGAGTGTTAGATGATTTGGGTCATATAATCTTATGGAGGATTTAGTTGAACCCCACCATAGCATGGTTGCAGTGATAATGTGTGGGCATAGTCTTTTTTGTCGTGATCCTTGGATTTGAGCCAAGTGGGGGAGTTCGTTATTGATAAGTTGATTGCATGATTATGTGTTGTATTTGTTTCGGTTCGAGGTATGTTGGTGAATCCTCTATAACCTACAGAGGTGGAGTCAGGGAATGACTCGAATGATAGAAATTTCTTCGATACAAGTTGTAATGTACTTCACAGATAGTGGAATTCATTGTATGATGGATTTGTACTGGTAAGTGTAGAGTGTGCAATGTATGAGCGTGCTTGTTGCTTCGAAGTTGTGGATTAATTTCCTAGTATGTGGATTGCAAGCGGGGTCAGGTCGTTCTGTTTACTTGGTTAGTGTAATTGAAATTTCATAGAGTAAATGGCGTTTGAGAATGGTTCAGATGGATTCAAGGTTATATGTAGCTATCGAGGGTCTTCAAGGTGTGAGAAGGGCTAGAACTGAGATTTACGGGAAATGTGTCAAGACTTGTGGTGTAATTGCATTATCATGGATTGTATCAATCAGTATTAGGAAAGAGAAGGTAATGACTTTACATTCGCATGAAGTTTCTTCAAGGTAAGTATTTCCAATGTGGTTCATTTGGGGATAATTGAGGGAGTATGCAGTCGCTTATGAGCCCTAGAAGGTATATTTTTATGCTCGGATTTTGTGCGGTGAGTCGGGATTGAGAATTGCGGTATTATGGCAAGAAGATGTATCAATTCGAAGGTAAGTCAGAAGGAACTTGAATAAATAGGACATCTTGGTAGTAGGTCGGATCGGGATAATAAGGGATAGGTTAGTTCTTCGGGTGTTTATAAGGTAATGAGTTGTTACAGGTGTTTATTAGCAATTCTCTTGTGATTTGGTGGCTTAGGAGGATTCAGTCCTCACAGTTTGGTGTTGTACAAATGTGATCCAGATAGTTCTTGATGGTTTCTACCACGGTTGGAGATGTATATTTCGACGGGCGTGAGGGCCAGGTGATGTATAGTGATTTTTCTTCTAGATGGGATCGAATGGAAAGTTCTTGGCTAGTTGGGTACGTAGTTGTTGTGGCTAGGAAGAGAGAATGAAGTTCTCATATTTATCATAGGATTGCATGGCGTATGCGGTATTTTGTGTATAGTGGAGAGTGGCATATGTGAGGTCACGATTCAGCTCTAGAAGGAAGGTCAGAACTGGAAGTTTCAGATGATTAGGTAAAAGATACAACTATTGGGTGGCTAGATTAGGGTATACATTCAGAGATGACAATGTGTTTAGGGCAATGTGTTGAATACGGGTGTTTCATTTGTGTACAACACTCTTTTGTTGGATCGACTGCTAATATTCAAGGTTGTTTGGTGGCATAGAAGAATTATAGGAGTACCTCTCGTGGGATGATTGAGTACTAGAGGTGTTATATATTCGAGCGGTGGAAATGGGTTCAGATATTCTAATATGTGCTCTTCATGGGCTTCGAGACAAAGAGTCCTCGTAAACAGATTATTCGTGGTTGTGAATTGTGAGGATGCGAGCAAAGCTAGTCAGGTGTTACAATATGCCATGACTCGGCCATTATTAACTTTCGGGGAGAAATAGTACTTAGAGTTATTGGTAGGCTAGTATGGGTGTGTGTTCTGCACCAAGTCGGAATTGTTGACTTCGTAATGCTATTGTTGAGGGATGTACCATTCGATTGTCATTGAGCTTATTCGTCTCTTGGAATGATCTATGATTTACCTTTTGGTGTTCGAGGAGTTGCGATCGTTGGTTATATATGTGCATAGGGTGTAGTTCTATCGGGGATTTATAGCAAGATTCGAGTAAGGCAAGTAAGTAGCTGTTGCAGGATTGAGACGTGTTGGTTATGTTCTTTATGATTCGGGTGGCATGGTATCGTCCGATATCCCGTGATTATGGCAATGCACTTTGAGTACTTGATGTCAAATTTCGCATGGTTATTGATTTTGAGCGAGGTGGTTTGGAGTGTGTCATGTGGTTCAGCGGTTGGATGGGATCACGCTTTGCAGCTCAGTTAGGTAGAGGTATGATCCTTGGTGTTGGATTTGTGTGATATGGTTTCACGATGTGTATCATGATTTTAGCATGATGTGGTAATGGAAAGTGTTAGTGGAAAGATAGTCCTCTCGTGTGAGTCTTCTTTATTTAATGAATTGAGCTCTTGGTATGTGGTTATTGAGTGCACAAGTTGCACAAGTTACGGCTCTGGATGGTATTGATACTGATCGGGCGAATGGTTACTGGTTTATACGTGTTTCATTCATCATCGATTGTATATGGAAGTGTTAGAGCGAGGCATGGTTTGATAAGAGGTTATTTGCCGGTATTGGGTTGTTAAAAGCAACTATTGTGATTAGGAGTATCTCCACGAGTGCGTGAGTCATGCAGTGGATCATGGTATTTCATCTTGGGTTACGGATATGACTTGATACAGTGTGCTCAGACTTATTCAGTTTATAGTTTTAGGATTTTGATCTTGTAAATTGATTCAGAAGTGAAAATGTAATTCTAAGGTATAGGGGTCAAGATTGGACTTCAAAATTTCAACTGTGTTGTGCTATTAGACCTATATGGGTCAGGGTGACATGAAATCACCTCTGAATATGTACATGGAGGGTTACATAACAATATTCGGTGGTGTTGGAACAACTCTAGGCACGTTCGAGGACGAACGTATGTTTAAGTAGGGGATAATGTAACGACCCGGTCCGTTGTTACGTAAAATTTGCATTTTCATTGATGTCATTGACTTGTCATGGATTGGTTATTCTATTATTGATGTGTTAGAGTCGATAGGCTTGAAATCGGATTGGTTAAATGAGAATTCAGTAACTTACTCTTTAAAAGATAGCATTATAATGGGAAAAGTCAACTGAGAGTTGACTTATTGGGAAACAACCTCAGAATGCGGATTTTATGGCTCGGATAGCTTCGTTAGTTTATTTGGGACTTAAGAGTGTGTTTGGAATACTTTTGTGATGTCCGGTGTAGAATTAGGCTTGAATTAGCGAAAGTTAGTTTTTGGCGATTTTCGGACGGTAGTGGAAAATAAGCTATCGGAGTCGGAATTGAATTCTGACAGTTGGAAGAGGTTCCTGATGCCATTTTGGATGTGTCTGCAAAATTTCAGGTCAATCGGAGTTGTTTTGGATGGTTTCGGCATCATTGGTGGGTTTTAGAATTTTCGAAGTTCTTAGGCTTGAATCAGATGTAAATTTGGTGTTTTGATGTTAGTTTTGGTGGTTTAAGTGTGCAAATAAGTTTGAATGATGTTATGGGATATGTTAGTATATTTGGTTGGGGTCTCGAGGGGTTCGAGAGTGATTTCGACTGGTTAACGGGCATTTTTGGACTTAAGAGTAATTGTTGGTTTTTCTGATGTCAGTACAACAGATTTTTACTCTCGGCGATCGCATGAAGGAAGTCGCGATCACATAGAGCATTTTGAGAGGGGGTAGGATTTACACTCTGCGATCGCATAAGTGGGCTCGCGATCCCATAGGTCAAGCAAGGCAGGCATCACGATCGCGTGAGCGGATCGCGATCGCGATCGCGTAGGGATAAGACAGGCGCGTGGGGGCGAGGTTGATTGGTCTTTGTGATTGCGTGAGGGGAGCTGCAATTGCGTAGGGTTGAAGAGTGGTGCTACGCGATCGCGACAGGGAGTCCGCGATCGCGGTGAAGAAATCACTGGGCATATTTAAATAAACCTTTCCGCGACTTAAACCTTATTTTACACCATTGTTGTACGAAAAAGAGCTTTGGGGACGAATTTTGAAGAGGGAAATTCTTGTTCTCCATAGAGGTAAGTTTTTTGATTATTAAAAATCGATCATGGATGATTATAGAACATAAAACCAGTGTAAATTCATGGAAAATCAGTAGAAAATTGGATTTTTGGGCTTTAGATTTTGAGACCTTTAAGGGTCGATTTGAGGTGTCAAACAAACTCCGATTTTGTTGTTCCTTATATGTACGGACTCGTGAGATGACGAAGAACAGTTTGGTATAAAAATTTCTGAATTTTGGGACGTGGGACCGGGGGTCGGGTTGAACAATTTCGGAATTTTTGAGTTTTTTGATACATTTCGATTGGGATTAGTTCCTTAGCTTATTATAATGATATACATATGGTTGTTGGTATATTTGGAGCACTCGGAGGCAGAATTTAGAGGCAAGTTCATTGCGGAGTAATTTATTAGCCGGTTTTGAGGTAAGTAACGATTCCAAACATAGAACTGAGGGTTCGAAACCCCCAAACTATTTGATATTTGCTGTTAATTAAGGTGACACACTTGACAAGTGACGGGCATGCGGGCGTTTACGAAATATTTGTAGCCTGACTCATCCCATGGAACTGTCTGTCGGTTATCTCAGATTGATATTATACTGTGAAGGTGGTAATTACCTTGAACGAAATAGAAATCATGCTAAGTATAAATGTTGAGGCTTCACGCCGATGTGTTTAGACCGGAATGGTCGATTATTGCTGTCTCTATCTGTGATTATTGCTTTCATGTACTCATTCCTGTTATAGTATATGTTTCATGCCTCAGTCTCGTAAGTTGCTAGTTTATTCTATATTTTCATTGGTTTGAGCTGATTTTCATAGATTAGAGCATTGTGAGTGAGACTGGAAGGTACTGACTGGGTGAGGCTTGGAGCCTGGTTTTGAGACAGTTATGAGGCCGGACTACACACCGCAGTGATCCTGAAATCATGCCTTCGTTGGCTTGATATAGAACTTGGGCTGAAAGGAGCCCCTCTGGATTCCATACACCCCCAGTTAGCGCACAGATATTCCGGAGATGGATTTCTCTGTGGTTATTATGTTCCAGAGATGGATTTCTCCGTGGTTATTATGTTCCGAAGATGGATTTCTCCATGGTTCTTATGTTCCGAAGATGGATCTTCTCCGTGGGGGCTGGATCGACTTTTTTCCTCAATACTTAGTGATTGTGTCACTTGTGCTTATGTAATATCCGGGATGGACTTCCCTGGGCCTGAAGGCCGTATTCTAGCACTGAGTGGACAATCTTATGAGAGCTTGATTAATGAGTACACATCATTCCTAGTTCTATATGCATTCATGCTAGTATGCAGAGTTACAGACATATTTTGATGCGTCGTGTTTATTTCCTGATATATTACTGTCATGTCCAATTTATATACTATTGTTCGAATTATCGGAGGTTTAGTCTGTCACTACCTCTCAGCCCGTAGTTTGGCTTTGTTACTACTGAGTTGGTGTACTCACATTACCCCCTGCACCTTGTGTGCAGATCTAGGTACAGCGGGATTCAGCTGAAGTCAGTGAGCATCAGCAGTTTTCATCAGAGTTGACGAGGTAGCAGATGGCGACCGTGATCTCGTCTTCTCTTCCTTTGTACCGTCGCATGTATTTTCAAACTATGTCGGTCATTTCTTTTGGTTGTATTAAGTATTAGCAGCTCATGACTGTGTGACACTGGATCCGGGGTTGGTAGGATTTGGTGTTTTAAATTTCATAAACTGGTTTTCCAAAAATATTGGATTTATTATTATTATTATTATTATTATTATTGATTTAAAACTTGTTAAAAAGGGCATTATATTGGAAATTGTATTTAGTTAGATAAAATAGGTGGCTTGCCTGGTTCCACGACATGCGCCATCACGACTCCGGAAATGGGTCGTGACACCCCCTGACTTGCCTGCACCTCTAGGACGACCCTTGCCGACCTGTCCTCCACCTCTAGGTGGCCTGACTGCTGGTGCTGGACTCATAGGCCGATAACCCTGCTGCACTGCCTTGCCCCGAAACCTGGGACAAGTCCTCCTGATATGTCTGAAATCCCCGCACTCATAACACCTCCCCAGAGGCATAGCTTGCTGCCCTGAAGAAGAACCCTGGATAACTGGGAACGATGAGAAACCTCTGGCATACCGCTGAAATAAGGTCTCACTGGAGAGCCAAGAGGAGGTAGTGCTGGGGGTGCTAGATATGGGAGCCTGCTGGGCTGACCCCTACCAAACTGACCTCTGCCCCTAGCTGGGGCACCTCTGAAATCCCCGAAATATTTGTCTCTCTTATCTTGCGGTGCCTGCTCCCTGATCCTCGACGGATAACCCTCGATCCTACGAGAAATCTCCACTACCAGCTGATAAGGAGTCCCCATCTCCACCTCTCGGGCCATGTTGGCCCTAATGCATGGATGCAACCCGGCTACAAATCTCCGCACTCTCTCAGCATCGTAAGTAGTATCATGAGTGCATGGCGAGACAACTCTGGAAATCTGGCCTCATAATCTATCACTGACATTTGTCCCTACTCCAGCTGCTCAAACTGATACCGTAGCTCTTCCATCTTAGAGGGTGGGATATATCTGTCTAGAAACATCTGAGTGATATGCTCCCAAGTGATAGGAGGAGAATCTGCTGGCCTGCTGAGAATATAGGACTGCCACCATCTGCGAGCTTTGCTCTCTAACTGGATACTAGTGAAGTCCACTCCATGGGACTCTAGTATCCTCATGTTGTGCAGTCTGTCCCTGCACCTGTCAATGAAATCCTGGACATCCTTGCCTCGCTCACCCCTGAAGACTGGAGGGTGAAATCGAGTCCATCAGTCCAATAACTTCTGTAGGTCACCGTCCGCAGCTGGTCTGGGCTCAGGTGTTGCTGTTACAGGCTGGACCCCACCCACAGGTAGTGTACCCGGGGTATGATTAAGTACTGTTGTGTTTCCTGCAGCCTGGGCAGTAGGGTTCTGGGCTCCCCTTCCCGCCTGAGAAGCGGCAGGATCTGCTGGAAATAAACCAGCCTGTGACATAGTATCCATAAATCTCATCATACGGCCCATAACCTCCTTGCAGCCTGGCTCCGTCATGAAGTCCACTAGAGCAGGACCTGCTGGGGGTACCTCCCCCTGCTCCTCTATTGTAGGATCCCCTGGTGGTGCAACTGGAATAGCTCTGGGACGCCCCCGTCCCCTACCTCAGGCCGGTTCCCTTCCCCGGCCTCTGCCAGATGTACGTGTCCTCACTGTATGAGAGAGAATAGAAGAATGAAATTAATTAAACCATCAACTACACGATATAACATGAATAAAGAGAGGTTTCCTAACATCCTATAGCCTCCTGAAGATAAATACAAACGTCTCCGTATTGATCCGCAAGACTCTATAGGGTTGCCCGTAACTTGTGAGATCTACGTGAACCTAGAGCTTTGATACCATGTTGTCACGACCAAAAATCCTAACCCAGGTTATGATGGAGCCCAACACCGGGGTAAGGCAAGCCAACAGTTTTGTTACTAGTGCAATTTCCTTAATTGATAAAAACATCCCGACACTTACTAAATTTTAAAGCTTAAGAACATATAAGTGGAAATTGATAAATTAGGCAACTTAAATAAGGTAGACATAAGGATCATGAACCAATATATACATTCCCAAAAAAAATATAAAGTCTACTATGTGCCAGGAACTAGTGTCACAAGCCTACAGGTGAACTAGTAGAATATACAAAAGATGAAATAAACTGTTCTACTATCTGAAGGAAGTAGACAGAAATAGAAAAAATATAACTCCATAGTGCTGCCGAGAATCTCCAAGGGAAATAGCTCACCGTGGAGTCAGGTCCAGAATATACTCCAAAGGTCAAGCTCCGGTCGGATAACCAGATGCACCAGCCTCAGAACCTGTACAATTAAGTACAGAAGCGTAGCATGAGTACATAAACAGATATGTACCCACTGAGTATCCCACCTAACCTTGAAGAAGTAGTGACAAGAGGTCGACGTGATACTTACTAGGTTCAGACAATGTGAAATGAATACAGGCTAATCAGTAATAGAAGTAATGAACAGTAATAAGGAAATGAGCATCAAATAACAATCTTTAGGACACTCACGCTATCCCTTTCCATGGCATACAAGCGAATTAACCTTCTTTATTTCATGAAATCAACAATTACAATTACAGGGTTTCTCATAAATTACCAAACATATAACACGCTATGAACGTACGGTCGTTACGACGTGAAAAGTAAATGTGCACTGCCGAGGGTCGAACGGCCCGAACTATAGATGCATCTATCTTCCCCGCTCGCGGATCGAACATGTGAAATGGTTAATATAATACTAAGACTACCCCACTCGCGAATCATTCATGCGACTCGGGTTAATATAATACTAGGGTTGTCCCGCTCACGAATCATTCATGCGACTCGAGTTCCCGTATAAATACATGATTAGCAGGAGATTCTAGATAATTTAGCAGGGAACATACTGACATGATGAGAATTTAACAATGTCAACTTCAAAGCATAACTTCTTAGTCCTTCACATGTGAGATTCGAGGATATTAGACTACTCAGACCATATGCAACATCACAGATACAACACATAAAGCATGCTTGTGAGTCCTAAACTACCCGACAAGGCATAATAGTAGGTACGCATAGACTCTCGTCACTTCGTGCATGCGCAGCTCCCATAAATAAGGACAAACAACAATTTATAATCACCTATAGGAACAACTCCCTCTTAGAAGGTTATAAAGGAGACTCACCTCGCGTCGAACCTACTCCCCGGGTCAAGAACGTGCCCGCAACTCCGAACTCGTCACCCAAGGACTCGAACTAATAAAATGTTACTTAAATATGTCAAATTATACTCAAAGCATGGAATTATCCTATTATTTATTCAAGTTCATCATTCTTGAAGAAATCCTAAAATCCAACCTCGGGCCCGCATGCTCGGATTTAAAAAATTCTCGAAGGAAACACTCACCCATAACGTAAGGATCATTAATATATGATTTTTTATGATTTCATAGCCAATTCACGGGTAATTCTCTAAATTATCGAAAGCCCTAGGTTACTACCAAATTCCTTAATTTTTCACTAACTAGGTAGTTAAATTCAACTTGGAATTCAAGTAACTTTAGGGTAGAATTTACTTACCTCTCAGTGGCTGGGTCGTAGGGCTCTTTTCCAAGCTCTCAAAATCATCTATGGTGGAAGAAAATGGAGTGAAAATGGGGTAATCCCGCACTTAAAGACCTTACTGCTACAGGGGTTTCCGCACCTGCGACTGGACGACCGTACCTGCGATCTCGCACCTGCGAAAAATGGGACAAGGGCCTGGGCTCGCACCTGCGGGCTGGAGTCCGCACCTGCGAGAACTGGGCAAACCAAATGGGTGTCGCACCTGCGAGGCCTGGACCACAGGAGTAGTCTGGCACCTGCGACTGGGCAACCGCACCTGCGACTGGACAACTGCACCTGCGGTCACACCAGATCAGGTGCACCAGCAACTGCTTAAGCTGGTTTTTCGCCTTGTTTGGTGCCCGAGAGGTACCTGGGCACACTCGAGACCCCGTCCAAATATACCAATAAGTCCCAAATCATAATACGGACTCGCTCGGGCCTTCGAAACACCCGTAACAACGCTAAAACTCAAAATCACGCCTCAAAACCCCTAGAACCAAACTTAGGAACTTTAAGTTTTCTTGAAGTCTCTAACAATGCGCCGAACCGACCTATACTACTCGGAATGACACAAAATATTGTAGGAAAGTCATAAATGACATAACGGAAATATTCCCAATCTCGGAATTCCGTTCGAACCTCGATAACATAAAAACACATCCGAAACCACAATATGAACTTAAGGAACTCTTATTTCAATATTGGGTGCCGAAACGCTCTCGGGTTGTCCGAAACCCAATACGAACATACGCCCAAGTCTGAAATCATCATACAAAGCTACCAGAACCGTCGAAACTCGATTCCGAGGTCGTTTACTAAAAATGTTAATCAAAGTCAAACTTAGCCTTAAAGGCCAACCTGAAGGAACCAAGTTTTCCAATATCGCTCTAAACACTTCCGAAACCCGGACCACCTGCCCCCACAAGTCATAAATCACAATAAGACACTATGGAAAGTTTCATTTAGGGGAATGGGGTCCGATAACACAAAATGATTGGTCGGGTCGTTACATGTTTTATGTTAGTTAAGGAGGTTTAAGGATTCGACTAAGTTCGTATGATGTTATGGGACGTGTTGGTATGTTTGGTTGAGGTATCGAGGGCCTCGGGGTGATTTCGGGTGGTTAACGGAGAAATTTGGGCCTTTGGGTGATAACTGATTCCTGCTGGTGTATTTTTCTGGTTTCCTTATACGCGATCGTATGGGTAGGTCCGCGATCCCGTAGGAAAATCTGGGGCAGAGATGATTTTTGTTCTACACGGTCGCAGTGTATGGGATGTGATCAAGTAAGTGAGTTATGTTGTGTATACTAATAGCGTGTCTAAGACCGTGTTCGCATAGAACGATTCGAGCTGATGAGGAGGTAAGGTAATTGCTCTACGCGATCGCGTGAGAAAGGATGCGATCGCGTAGGTTTGAAAGGCAGTGATCTGTGATCGCGTGGAGCTGGGAGAGTTTGCATATGGTTAAAATATGGGGTAGTCTATTTGTGCTTCGCGATCGCGGGGCTCGATCACGATGAAGGATATCTGGGAAGCAATGTTAAATTCAAAAAATAGAGGGTTTGAGCTCATTTTTCATATTTTGAGCTAGAGATCACGGAATTGGGCGATTTTTTAAGGGATTTTCAAAGAGATGATTTGGGTGAGTGTTTCCTACTTGGTTTTGATTAAATTCCATGATTATATCTTGATTTTTATCATTTAAGTTGTGATTTGGGGTGAAAAATTGGGGGAAAAGTCGAAGAATTCTTGAGATAGATTTTGGGATTTTGAATGGTATTTTGTCGTTGGATTGGAGTAAATTAGGTATGGTTAGACTGGTGAGTGAATGGGATTTCAAGTTTTGTAACTTTTATCGTATTTCGAGACGTGGGCCCGGAGGCTGGGTTAGACCCAATTTCTGAGCACAATTTGGTATTTTCCTTGTGGGATCCATTCCTTTAGCTCATATTGATCACATTTTATTACTTGTGGCTAGATTCGGGTCATTTGGAGGCCGGTTCGAGAGAGAAAAGGCATTCCAGAGTAGGATTTCTACTTTGTTGGGGTAAGTAACAGTTTTAAATCTGGTTTTGAGGGTATGATACCTGGAGATTGGTATAATTTGACTGTTTCGAGGTGACACACATGCTAGATGACGGGCGTGTAGGTGTACGCCGTGAGGGATTGAGACTTGGTCCGTCCCGGGAGGTTGTGAAGTCTAATAGACTTTATTTGTGTTTATATGCATTCCTGTCTTCTAGAACTTGACTGCCTTCATGTTAGAAATCATGCTTAGGCTATATACCTACTCATGGTAGTTTTAATCAGGCATAGCGATTCTTGTACATGTTTAACTCAGTCTTTGTTATCTTCTTGCTGATACACTGTAATACTTTGATGTGGGCTGCTTTCCTTTCTTTATTGAGAGTTCTGAGACTAGAGAGGTACATGACTGAGTGAGGTCGAGGGCCTGTTTGTGAGGTATTGTACCTTAGTATATGAGTTGTGCGTGCAAATTCTGATGTGACATGGTGGCACGTGATTTATCTGTGTGGGCCTTGATATGATATTATAGCACGTGAGTGGTCCGTGCAGCACATGAGTTGTCCGTGCAGATTAGTGCTTAGGTTGTAGGAGCCCCTCCGGAGTCTAAACATTCCCAGTGAGCGCAGGTATCTATTGAGTGTGTGCATTGAGGGCTAAGGGTTGAGTGACAATGCCTGTGAGGTTGCACCTATTTCATTTTTGTTGCATTTAGCTGATATTTGTCTTGCTGGAATTTGTGATTAAAAAAACTAATCTTTTACTCATGTTTACTCTTAACTGTGAAAATTATCAACTGAGTTGTTCTGCATAGCTCGTCCACTACTACTCAATTCCCTATTTATTGATGTTAGTTAACGAGTCGGTTGTACTCATACTACACCCTGCACTACATGTGCAGATCCAGGTATGTCTGAGCATGGTGATTGTTGAGTCCAGGCCAGTTGAGTTTCGGAGACTGCAAGGTAGCTGCCAGCATCTGTAGGACCTTGTTACTCCTTCTACATTTCCTTCCGTTTGTATTGACATTTAGACATTTGTTGTAATAGTTTTAAATACTTAGACGCTCATGACTTGGTGACACCCCCAATGTTTGGGGCTTGTTTTCCGCTTTTTGTGTCAAATTTGAGTTAACTTTGATTTTTTTTTAAAAAAAATTCCTTATATGGAAAGCTTTACTTTAATTTTATATTTAATTTGGTAGTATTTTTCACACCACCCTTTTCCCGAAAAGGGGAATATGGGGATATGAGAGTTTTTCCAATTTAAGTGACATTAATTGAAATGAGATTATTTATTTATTTTCAGAGTCTCCACTTGGGATAATTATATGGTGTCCCAAGTCACCGATTTATTTTACATCCCAAATCGAGGAAGTTTGACTCCGTTTGATATCTGCCAAACCAGAAGACCGGGTAAGGAATTATGTTAACCCGGGAGAAGGTGTTAGGCATTCTCGGATTTTGTGGTTCTAGCGCGGTCACTTAATGATTCATACTTGGATTATTTGATCTAATTACTCATTTTAGAACCTATTTGTATTTATCCTTTATTATTTTTAATTATATGATAATCCGTATTTAAAGAATTAACTTAAGACGAGTTACGCGTACGTATACTCGTTTAGTTTGGTGTGTCGAAAATCATGTCACGCTCACGTGTATGATATTCACGACGTTTGGTATATTTAAGAAAAATATTCAAAGGCGCGCGAACGCGTACCTTTGGATTTATTTGAAAACGGGATCACGTCACGCGAACATGGACACAATCACGATAGTAGTTTAAAATCCGCACCTAAAACCATTTCTACGAGTATTTGATTAAGGCGTTTTATTTGCTAAGAGTAATCGACCATGGTCACGCGAACATGTACCTTGGTTTATTTTGGTATCACAACTATGTTACGCATGTGTGTACATAATTGTAATCATTAATTTGATTATGAGTACCTAAAGTTATGCTTACGTCTCTAATCCTATGTCCTATATCTAGGTGTAAAGGTTCAATACTAATGTGACACATTTGTTTGTATCTAATAGGGCGTCATATCTACAAACTCCCTATGAGGCCCAGATTTTTAGAAGTTTGAGGCCTGATAAGGACTGAGTGCAAATAACTCTGGCCCATGATTATGTTGTCCATTGTTTGGACCATACTACTGAATTAATTGCAAAAGAATTTGGGCCTGTTTGAGTCCAATTGGACTCTGGCCCAATTCAACATTTAATTATTCAAATACATTTGATTCAAAAGGTTTGGGCCTAGTAATGAGTCCAAGTGACTCTGGCCCAATATCCATTTGTGGACAAATAAATGAATTTAAAAGATAAAATTTGTGCCTGATGATAATGAGCCCAAGTGAACTCTAGTCCAATACATATTTTTGTGAAGGAGTTTGAAATAAAAATTTTATAATGACATTTAAAAAGTTTGCCTATATTTTGTTTATCTTTTAAAACAGAAATAAAAAGGTTTTTTTTGAATAAATCGAAATTTTGTTAAATTTTGGACAATTTCCCTACTGATTCTCCTAAGTCTTTATTTTCGGAATGCTGGTTTTTTAAACTTGTTTATATTTCGAAAATCTTAAAGTTTGAAGGCCATTGATCAACTCATTATATTTAGTAAAAAAATCAGAACACAATTCCATAAACCCAATTGGTTTTGGGCCTGAAAATGTATTATGGTTACCATTTAATTTTACTTGGAAAAAATCTGGTTTTCCATGACTTTAGACTAACAATAATCAGAATTGAAAATTATGGTGAAGTTGCTAATTTATTAAGATGATTTAACATACAAGGACATTTTAATAATAACAAAGCTACCTATGGATATTTTAATAGAATTTCTAGAAAATGATCTATATGATACTATTGCATAAGAACATACAAATTTTATGAGTGTATGAATCTTTAAGCAGATTCTATAATTTTCAGAACATTTTTAAATTAACATGTATTATGTAATTTTCAGAACATTTTGAAACTAATATGTGTGCCTAAAATAGTGTAAATGAATTTGCAACATAACTTTTCAAACAAAAAACTTCAAACTAACACGGTTCATACAATATTCAAACTAATTGTAGATTTATCAACAAATTCAAGTCATGATTCAGCAAAAGAAAAAAAAAAGCTTTACATTTTTGTTAAGAAAAATACCTTGACAGCAGCAAGAACACAAACAGATAAAGAAAATAGGTCTCTGAAAACATGAGTAAGAGCAGCAGCAAGAAAACCCATACAGAAAACCAAAACCAGCTTCCGAAAAACCTAAAAATCCGGAAGATAATGTGAAAAACCAGTAGGAGTTCTTTGGTAATAGTGAAGAAAGAAACTCCAAAGTAATGCAGAACTAGTGTATTTTTAGGTTATTGAAAATGTCTCTGTTTTCAGGTCTGTTCAAGTGTGTAAAAAGATGTGTGTAAAAAGATCTCCGTCAAAAGATGTGTGTAAAAAGATGTGTAGTATCTACGTATTTGTGTGTGTTTATATAGGAGTAGGTATAGGGATTAATTGGTGGCCACGAAAAAAGAGTGTATGGGCATGTAAGTTTTTTAGGGAGAGCATGTGAGTTTGTTACAAAAGATAACGAAGAATCTTTCCGTATGGAAATGACTCATTAGTAAAAATAAAAAATACCAGCCAAATATTTAAAATCAAGAACATATAATTTTTTGTGATTTTTAATTTTCTTAAATAAAATGTACTAAAAATGAAATAAAGGTAAAAATATGTTTACATACTAAAAAGTGTTGAAAAATCCCAAGTATGGTAAAAAGATTAGGTGCTCACAGCTTCACCTCTTTGCTTGGAAATGGGAAGAGTTTTCAGGAAAAGACAAAGTGAGCCATGTGACTAATTTTTGACCATATCGTTATTCAAAAGAGGAAGAAAATAAGAGAAAAGGGTGCAAAAGAGTCCTGGTTTTGGACAACCTACATATCCCGGGTTATAAGGGAATCATGTCGCGTGTAGTTCAAGAAGAATGATGGAGTGATGAGTTCGGGAGTCGAGCGAAGTTCCGCCGAGGCTCCTATTCGCGGTCCCGTTATTACATCAAAATAAAAAATGTAAAAGAACTAAATAAGTCTAACAGCTATGAGTTACAAGATTCCTATCTATGAGTCTTCTGAAGCTTGATCTTGAATCTTGAAAGGTTCTTCATTCATACTTTTGATTTGAATCTTGATGCTTGTTAGCTGCAGGTGTTGATTCATTCTTCCAAGGCTTCTTCGGATCAAAATCGTACATGCAGAGCTTATGGCTTCAGTCATGTATTGAACAATCCACATTTTTTCTCCGCTTTTGCACTTGGATTCAACATCTTGCTTTTCTTTTCATTTCTTTTATTTGGATCGAGATATCTTTTTTTGGTCATCTCGAAACCTGTGCCTCGAGGTATAACCTGCTCAGGCACCAAAACAAACAAACAGAATTTTTCTGCCCCAGTTTTCACTAGAAAAACTTTCGTGAGTTATTGTAACGAAATTTTATACTACATTATTGAAAGCGATGAAAGAGTGGGAGTGGTGTACCCATAGGAAACGTAGACTAGGGAGTGGAGACCCTATGTCTAAAATTAAAATCAAGTAGGGATTGAAAACCTTGTGTTGGCAATTCATCAATTAGGGAGTGGAGACCATATATTGGCATCAACTAGGGAGTGAAGATCCTATGTTGGCAACAGGTTATGCTGGCATTAACTAGGGAGTGGAGACCCTATCTTAGCATCAACTAGGGAATGGATACCCTATGTTGGTATCGCGTTAAGCTGGCATAAACTAGGGAGCGGAGACCCTATATTGGCATCAACTAGGGAGTGGAGACACTATGTTGGCATCAAGTTATGCTCGCATCAATAAGGGAATTGAGACCCTATGTTGGAAAATCATCAGGTTATGCTGGCATCAACTAGAGAGTGGAGACCCTATGTTGGAAAATCATCAGGTTATGCCGGCACCAACTAGGGAGTGAGACCCTATGTTGGAAAGTCAACAAGTTATACTGGCATCAACTAGGGACTGGGACCCTATGTTGGAAAGTCATCAGGTTATGGTGGCATCAACTAGGGAGTGGGACCCTATGTTGGAAAGTCATCAGGTTATGGTGGCATCAACTAGGGAGTGAGACCCTATGTTGCAAAGTCATAAGGTTATGCTGGCATCAACTAGGGAGTGAGACCCTATATTGGAAAGTCGTCAGGTTATGTTGGCATCAACTAGGAAGTGGGGCCCAATGTTGGAAAAGTCATCAGGTTATGCTGGAATAAACTAGGGAGTGGAATCCTATGTTGAAAAAGTAATCAGGTTATGTTGGCATCAACTAGGGAGTGAGACCCTATGTTGGCAAAGTCATCAGGTTATGCTGGCATCAACTAGGGAGTGAGACCCTATGTTGGCAAAGTCATCAGGTTATGCTGGCATCAACTAGGGAGTGAGACCCTATGTTAGAAAGTCATCAGGTTATGTTGGCAACAACTAAGCAATGTGACCCTATGATGGAAAAGTCATCAGGTTATACTGGCATCAACTAGGGAGTGGGGCCCTATGTTAGAAAAGTCATCAGGTTATGCTGGCATCAACTAGGGAGTGAGACCTTATGTTGGAAAAGTCATCAGGTTATGCTGGCATTAACTAGGGAGTAGGACTTTATGTTGGAAAAGTCATTAGGTTATGATGGCATCAACTAGGGAGTGGGACCCTATGTTGGAAAGTCACCAGGTATTGCTGGCATCAACTAGGGAGTGAGACTCTATCTTGAAAAAGTCATCAGGTTATGCTGGCATCAACTAGGAAGTGGGACCCTATGTTGGAAAAGTCATCAGGTTATGCTGGCAGCAACTAGGGTGTGGGATCTTATGTTAGAAAGTCAACAGGTTATGCTAGCATCAACTAGGGAGTGCGACACTATGTTGAAAGTCATCAGGTTATGCTGGCATCAACTAAGGAGTTCGACTAGATGCTGGAAAAGTCATCAGGTTATGCTGGCATCAACTAGAGAGTGGGACCCGAAAAGTCATCAGGTTATGCTGGCATCAACTAGGAAGCGGGACCGTATGTTGGAAAAGTCATCAGGTTATGCTGTCATCAACCAGGGAGCGGGACCCTATGGTGGAAAAGTCATCAGGTTATGTTGGCATCAACTAGGGAGTGGGACCCTACGTTGGAAAGTCATCAGGTTATGCTGGCATCCACTAGGGACTGAGACCTTATGTTGGAAAGTCATCAGGTTATGCTGGCATCAACTAGGGAGTGGGACACTATGTTCAAAAGTCATCAGGTTATGCTGGCATCAACTAAGGAGTTGAGACCCTATGTTGGAATCAACTAGGTAGTGGAGACCCTACGTTGGAAAAACGCAGTTAGGGATTGGAGACCCTATACTACCATGGTTTTGAATCATTTTCAACATTATTTCTTTTTAATTTTTTTAAATTTTTTTCAGAGAATGAGTAAATGCGGGAAAGAATTTTTGAAGAGACTTCCCTTTTGAAGTTGTTTTTGCAAAGCTGATTCTAGCCCATGCGCAATTGCAAAGAACAATTTGTCAGTTCGAAATGGTGGTTGTTTTTGTGGAGTTGATCATCTTGGTCACTTGATTTTGGCCCGTCCTTTTGACCAAGATCTCAAATGCTTGTTTGCTTGTTGGGGATTGGTTTCATTTTTAACCTTGGGGATCTTGACTTTTCCAAGTCTTTACCGGGATGGTTAATCATGAGGGACTTAACCTGTAGGACTTTATTTTTCCTTTGTAGGCGTTTTGTTTCTGGCTTCTTTTTTTCAACTTTAATTTTAGAGCATTTGGGGTACCTTGGCTTTTCAAGCCTTGGTGAGATGGTTAGCCACGTGGGACTCAACCTTTTCAACTTCATTTTCTCCCTTGTAGGCACTTCAATATGATTTTCTTTCGAGAGTTTTCAATTTCAAAATATCAGCCACCATGGCCGGTCAAAGTCGACTTTTTGCCCTCTGACGAGGCTGGGTGCCTTTTTCCATACTAGCTCGTATCAAATGAGAACCCTGTAAATCAGTCTTGCCATCCTTTCTTTGCCTTAGTTTCGGAACAGAGTTAAACCGAAAGGGATTAAAAGAAAAATAAAAAATGGAATGGACAATGAATTAAACAAGAGGTATCCCTTTGGGGGAAAGGAAAGACAGACTTATCTCGAGTAAATGCGGACTTCAATGAACATAACATGCCTCTTGGACAGGATGCCTGATCCGTGTAAACCATCCAACTCTCAGAAATTCATCACAACTTATGCATCAAAATCGAGAAACCTTGCCACGGACTGTGTCCATGTTAGTGACCAATTGTCCTCTCTTTCGATCAGCAGTGCCCTTTGCGGGTTTTCACCGGCTAACCTCTATCATTTGTCTTCTTATCGTCACCTCATAGTGCTCTTTGCGAGTTTTTACTAACAAGACTCTCTCATTTTTAGTTTCTCTGCTTACCATCGCCCTACGGTGCCCGTGTGGGTTTTCACCGGTAGGACTCTCTCATTTTATTTCTCTCATTTGATTGTATTAGATCCATATATTCCAATTCGAGCATCTTTACCAATTGTTCTGAAGGACTTGAACATGCTTTAGGTAAAAAGAATTTTAATTGAATTACAACTTTGGAACCTTTTGGGTGAAAACGTCGCCAAACCTATTGTAAATTCTTCCCTAGTTTTATCTGCGGGGTGGAGGGTGAGGGGGTGGGTGGATTGGATTTTTATTTTGGTGTGACAGAACACCAGAGAGAGGCTGCCTATGTATACTTTCAGAATCAAGTCGAACGTAGTTCAGGGGAACTTTGTTTTTTTTTTTATTTTCTTTTTTTCTTTTTCTTCTGTTTTGTTTTCTTTTCTCTTTCTTTTTCCTTTCCATTTTTCTCTTTTTTTTTATTTCATTTTCTTTTTGTCTCTTTTTTTTTTCTTTTTTTTTTCAATAAGACTTTCAGGTTCCAAAGAGGGTAATCAAAGGAAGGTAACCGACTCAAAGGGTTGGCAAAAGGGGTAATGGTGTTTGGGTAGCGAGAATGAAAGCCTTCATAATCCCAACCGGAGAATATTCAATACTATATGGAAGATAAAACATAGTTCCTTTTGACTGCAAATGCGTTGACAGATGTTTCAAGGACGTTTTCTTCGATGTGCCCCAAGTACAAACACACTCTTTTGGCTCTACTCTTGTTGCAATGTATGGACCTTTCCAATATGGAGCCAATTTTCCTTTTGGATAGTGAGAAAGAAAGACTCTGTCATCCTGATTGGACAATTAAGGCTATATAGAGGATCAAACATAGTACCTTTTGACTGCACCTGCATGGATAGTTGTTTCAGAGACATTTTTTTGATGTTTCCTAGGTACAACGCTCTCTTCGACAATAGTCCTGTTACCATGTATGGATATTTCTAATATGGAGCCAATTTTCCTTTAGCTTTTTCGAGTCTTTATTTTATTTCCTTAAACCTATCTCTATTGCATTCTGCTTCTTGATTCATTATTTCGAAGTTTGATAGCGTTTTAGGATCTAGGCATGAAGTTCGCAAGCATGTCATGTCATTAAAATTTGCATTTAAACAGAATTGAAAGTAGAATACGAAAAGGGACAAGATTAGAAAAAGAGATATTCATGGAAAATGAAATATTAATTCCATTTGATTTTTTATTTTTTTTAAAGATCGAAGGGCTTACATCGAAAAGTAAGACAATAAAGTAAAACATCCGTATCACACCCTGAGATAATCCGAACGCTGAAAGGATAATAAGACTGGCTAACACGACTCCCATCTGATGGGGATCTTTCAGGCTTGGCGATCATTTCTTGGCTTTTCTCCTATCTCGTCAATGGCTGCAATGGTCTTCAGTGCTGGATAAAATTCTTCATCTTTAAAAATCATTCCGACTATTGGCCCAGTGTAAGCAGGTAGCGGATTGTTCATCATATTTGGGTCATCTTCATCCCTAAGCACTATTGCTTGGACCTCGATGAGGTCTTCCACTACTCTTTTAAGAGTCCAAATATCTTCAATGTCATGCCCCACTACTCTTGAGTGGTATTCACATCTAGCATCAGCTCGGTGCGAGGGGGACTCGGGGTTTGGCCGGTTTGGGGCCACTGGTTGTAGCAGACCTAGCCTGATTAGCTTTCGAAACTGTCACGACCCGAAATCCACCTTCAGGCCGTGATGGCGCCTAACGTTGCACCCGCTAGGCAAGCCAACGTGTTAACTGAAATAATTTATTAACAAGTGAAAATAACAAAAACTGACTAGATAATAGAAATAAAGTGTGGAAGCATTAACATAATTCTAAATAACAATAGCTAATAACGCAGAAATCCCTTTAAGTACAACCCAGAAGTGGAGTCACAACCTCACGAACTAGTCTAAGATTTGACTAAAAACAACAGTTTGAAAATAAATTAATGTATCAATCTGGAAAACACATAAATGACAGAATGAAAGATAGACAGGGACGCTAAGATCCACGAACGCCATGCGGAACTACCTCGGTGTCGTCTGGAATGGACTGAAGGACACTCCCACTAGTGATGTCCACTGGGTCCGGCTGCGTAATCTGCACAACATAAAGAAGTGCAGGTGTATCATCAGTACAACCGACCCCATGTGCTGAGTAATTGCCGAGCCTAACCTCGGCGAAGTAGTGACGAGGCTAGGACACGACGACAAATTGTACTTGTGCATTTCAATACTATAGCAGAAAATAAACAAGGATACAGTTATGGGGAAGAACATGTTGGGGATAAGAGGGCAACAATTGCTAAAATAGTAGAATCAAGTACTAAATGGAAATGTCGAAGTAAAGTAGGGAGTAACAGCTCGAAACAAATAGATAGGAGAAAACACGGCATGACCCCTTGTGTATAACCTCAAAATCACACGGCACGGAATGTCCCCTCGCGCATAAACAATAATGACTCGGCAGGGAATGTCCCCTCGTGCATCAATAATAATCAATCGGCAGGGAATGTCCCCTCGTGCATCAATAATAATCAATCGGCACGGAATGTCCCCTCGCGCATAAATAATAATCAATCGGCATGAAATGTCCCCTTGCGCATGAATAATAATCAATCGGCACGGAATGTTCCCTCGTGCATAAATATAATCAATCGGCACGGAATGTTCCTTCGTGCATAAGTGTAATCAATCGGCACTGAATGTTCCTTTATTCATAAATAAAATCAATCGGCATGTAATGTTCCTTCGTACATAAATATAATCAATCGGCACAGGATTTTCCTTCGTGAATAAATATAAACAATCGGCACGGAACGTTTCTTCGTGCATAAATAATAATCACTCGGCACGGAATTTTCCCTTGTGCATTGATGAGTGTAAAAGAAACAATTTTTATGAAAGTTTAACATTACGACATTTCAAATGTACATAAATAATCAACAAAATTCTACTATCCCGGTGAGGGACTCAGTTATAACCAATCTCACTCGGAGGTATAATGTCAATAGTAAAAATCCTCTACCGAACACATAATCAATAACTTTCTACGTCATGAAATAACCTCAAGGTACCACTTCCAAGGTTCCCAATACTTCACAACATGGAGAATGTCAAAGAATCATTAAACAACTCATCAAAATCGACTCACGGGTATGTTTGACCACAACATATAGGTAACCGTCACCTCACCTATACATTGGACATGAATTACACATAGCAAGTAAGACTCTATACCTATTCCCTCAAGCTAAGGTTAGGCCAAACACTTAACTCGGCTCCAAGAATGCAAGTCAAGCCTCAATCACGGCCTTTCCTCTTGAATCCGACTTCGAAATGGTAATATCTAGACATAATTGACTTAATAACATCAATAATAATTCAATAACTCAATCCCAAAGCCTAATTATACATTTCCCATAATTCTTCCAAAAATACTAAAATTTGACCCCGGGCCTGCTTGGTCCAAACTCAAGGTTCGGACCAAAACCTGATCACCCATTCCCCCATGAACCCGAATATACAATTGGTTTTTGAAATCCGACCCCAAAATGAGGTTGAATTCCAAAAATTTCCAAAAGCCCTAACTCTACCCAAAACCCCCAATTTCTACCCTTGATTTCATGTTATTAGACCTAGAATCTAGTGATTGATGAAGGAAAATGGAAGAAATTAGAGTTAGGAACACTTACCTACGAAGCTACGGTGGAATGACCTCCTAAGACTTGCCTAAGAAGAGTGGAGAAGAAGAAAATGGTGAAAAGTATGAAAATCCTGTAAGGAGGTATTCTGTTTTTGAGCATTTAAATAACTGGGCGAAATTTGCTACCGAGATCGCCACATGTGCCCTGCGATCACGGAGAGTACTGGCCTTAGACTTACGCGATCGCGAAGTGAAGGCTGCGATCGCAGAGAGACCGGACGTGAAACCACGCGATCGCGAACAAAAGAACGTGTTTTGTTGGTTGATTTCCCAATGCACACGCAAGTGTACGTGGTCGACAAGTAATATAGGA